>CATIWR010013157.1:0-15455 GCA_949677035.1 Omphalea diandra | reverse complement strand
ACATACATACATACATACATATATATATATATATATATATATATATATATATATATATATAAGTGATAAATTTTCTTATTTTTATATAAAAAATTATGTAATTATTATAATATATTACACTAATTTAATTATAATTATAATTTTTTTATTTATGTACTTGATAATAGTTTTTTATAAAATAGTAATATATTATATGCAGTAATTTTTAATCATTCTACTAATTAATTAATTATCTAATAAAATAAATATTTTGATAAGTAACAATATGATACAATTTATTTTGCTATGTGGTAAATAATTTAATAATTGAGTATCTAATTTTTTTAATTAACTAAAAAAATAAAAAGTTTAATAATATAATAAATTCTATAGTTAAAAATAATTTAGAAAATTTAACAATGTAGAAAATTATTCATATTCATAATAATGTGTATTTAGTCTCCTATATGATAAAAAAAAATTTGAAAAATAAAAAGAAAAAAACATAATCAATAAAAAAGTTAAATTAAGAATTTTTATTTTTATATTGAAAAATTACATAATTATTAAAATTTATACATTTAATTTAATTATATTTTATTTTATTTTATTTATTTGATAATAATTTTTTATAAAATAATAATATATTATAAAATAATTAAATGTAGTTGTTTATATACTAATTTTTAATTATTTAATAAAAATAAATATTAAATTTATTTAAAATTTTTCTTATTTTAATTATATCACAAAAGTCATTAGTTTGTTGGGGTATGCAAAAAATATGTTGGACTAGGATGGTTAATCCTAAGTTTTGGACCTTTTTTTTATCTTAACAAAGGAGATTAATCAATCCTAATGTTTCCATTTAATGTTGTTTTGTAGAATTAAGTTAGATTTTCAAGTGGAAGTTGGATGAAATTCATAATTTTCAAGAAGACAAAATTCATCCAAATTCGCGGTCAGTGACTTTTAATTCGCGAGCGCGACTTAGCTCAAAAACACGGTGAAACTAGGTCAGACGAATTTGTAGGTATCGTCTTTGCCGCGACTCATCCAAAGATGGGAATGTCAAAGTCACAGATGAATTCGAGGTTAGTGTCGCATCTCCGTCGCGATCGCGGATTTTATAGTGACTGAAGAGGGAACTGAGTCCACAACCACAGCGTGCTAAGTGTCCCAGGTATCCGTTGAAGAACAAAATTCATGAGGGCGACATTGTGGGTAGTGACTGTGATTCATGAAGATGAAGATTCTCCTTCAAACAGAAAAATTTGCATCATAAGTTGCGCCGCTTATAAGGAATAATCACTACTGCAATTTTTGTGGGCAGTTATAAAGCAACGATTATATTTTCCTGATGTACCAATGAGGATATGACACGTGGACTAACCGTTAGACACAAACGAGGTTTTCTGCCACAATTTTTGGTTCTCATATGGAAATTGGAATGTCGTGACTGTGAATCCTCAGTAGTGACTGCAACTCCCGCCTTTCATGCAATTAATGCAGAATCTGCGAGCATGACTTGAAGATTTAATGAACTTCATAGTGTAACGTTTCTTTGGTGGGTATGAGATATAAATACTCCACAAAACAAATGTAAATATAAGAGAATTCATTAACTTGTAACAAAACTCTTGCAAATTTGCTACTCATTCTTTCTATTCTTTAAGTGATTGTTTGGTGTAAATATAAATACCAATTGTAATAGGTTTTAATGTGAGTCTGTAAAAACACTTGAAAAAGGTTTTAGTGTGTGTTTATGAAAACACTTGAAAGAGGTTTTAGTGTTAACCTTAGAAAACACTTGTAAGAAAGGTTGTTGTGTGAGCCTTGAAAACACAAAGTGTAAAAGTTAGGTGTGAGCTTGGAAACACCATTTTGAGTGAGTGAAACACCTAATTGCAAAAAATTGGAGAGTGAACGTATGATTGATTAATACTCGAACCACTATAAAATCTTTGTGTCTTCTTTCTACTCTTCCTTGTTCCTCATTTTAATTTTTATTTAAACACCAATTTCACCTCCTCTTTTGGTGCCTAGGGCCAACACAATTAATTTGGTTCAATTTTTACTAAAATTAGTCATCAAATTTTTTATTTTTCTCACTGAACCAAATCAAAATTTTTTAAAAAATCGATTTAATCCAACTTTACAAACATACAAATTGAACTGAACCTATAAAATTTTAGTTGACTCGATTTGAATTAATTGAATTACATATATTTTAAATTCGGATCAGTTTAAATTGATTTGATTTAATAACAATTTTGATTTTTATATAAAAAATCAAATTAAAAATTAAAATTTTTTAAAATAAAAATTAAATTAAATTAATTTTTATCAAAAAATCAAACCAAACCAACTGAATTACATCAATTCAATTGGTTCAGTTTTTGCTCACTCCTGCTAGTTTGCCGCTAAGTCCACCCCTCGGCACAAATGATCTAAAGTAGTGGCCTTGTCGTAGTGAACGTGGCAGGCGATGATTCCGAAAACGTGACGCAAGGTGACAGCAAGGGGAGCTTATAATTTTATTCACCCTTAAATTAACAAACGTTACCTAAGAAGCATTTAAGCTTATTATGGAGACAGCCCTCGTGCCGGTGCTGCTGCCTGCGGTATTTTGGCAGTTCAAACTTTAACAAGTAAACAATACAAAAACAAAAGCTCTAAAACTAAATTTGGTAAAAGGAACACAGCCTGGAAAAAAAGCATAAAGAAAGGAGAAGGCCTTACTGCAAGACTAGCATTAAGCTTTGATTTAGGAATTAGGAGATAAGCATAAAGAAAGGAGAAGGTATTTTTTTTCTACTTCTTTAAAGATTCGATTTTTGAAGTTTGTAATCAAGATCTGAATTTGTTTGATTTAGGAAATAGGAAATAAGGTTAGAGTTTTTAGGTACTCTCAAGGCCACAGTTAAGCGGCAGATGGCGGCTGAGCTCGTCAATTCGGCGACAAGAGAAAAGCTGCCTGGTGTGGATTGGACTAAGAATATTGAAATTTGTGAATCAGTAGCCCGTGATCAGAGGTATAATTTACTGTCTGAATTGAACGTTAATGCTTTAATTATTGTATATAATTATTTTATAGCATTGTATTTAGCTAATTGTAATCAGTATTATGATTTTGATTTTCAATATGGCATGGTTTTGCTGATTCTAATCCGCAGACAAGCTAGAGATGTTAAATATATCAAGAAGCGTTTGAGTAGTAAAAGTCCAAATGCCCAACTATATGCAGTCATGGTGAATGAATGCTCTTGCTTCTTTATGTAATAAATTTGCTTGGCGCTGTGCTCTCGATTTACTATGTTAAGCCAATGTGTGCATTCACCAGACAAGTTGGTATCTTATCTAGCAACTCTTCAAATTTTATGCCTTACTGCCAGTGCTAGCCCATTTATGTGTCTTCTGATTTTGCAGTTGTTAGAGATGCTGATGAACAATATTGGAGAACCTGTTCATAAAGAGGTGATTGATACTGGGGTTCTGCCTATTCTTGTGAAGATAGTAAAGAAAAAGGTGCAAGTTTTCCTCCACATGAAGTACGGTCAATTTGGCTAATTTATGTCCTTGTACTTGATGAAATTATCTTCCTTTTGTCATAGTCTGATATGCCTGTACGAGAAAGAATATTTCTTCTTCTGGATGCCACACAGACATCACTCGGCGGTGCTTCTGGAAAGTTCCCTCACTACTATTCTGCATATTATGACTTGGTGGTAAGTACATGTGTGAAACATGTGCAACCCCTTAATATTACCTTTTTATGAAAAATTTGTTGAAGTACTGCATATTATGGTTTTGCTGTAACAATCTGAACTCGTGTTTGAACTTGAATAATCTATTTGCTTCTGATGATGTGCATAGCAACAGTAAAGAGCCAACCGAAGCTCAAATATGCCTTAAATTAAACCAAATACAATAAATTAGAATCTTCTTTCAGTTTTGGCAAATTGAAGACAGACTAGAAGGATTCTTATTATCATTATGATTTAAGTTCATATGCATCCTTAAATTATTCATATTGCAGCAAATTTTTAATCAGTCTTCATTGTAGTATGCAATTAATTATAACAGATGGTGCTCCTGAGGATGTCGTATACTCATTCTGGATTATTCCTTTTTGAGAAAAAGAATTGTCCTTAATCGTATCCAGTTAGTTGTCATAATAACTTCAAAAAACTTTTATTTATTGTCTGATTGGCAATAAGGCCTAAAATTCTTGTCATTGAAGATCACCGGCATAATAAGAAGTAAAATTCATGCATGTATCATGTTGCTCTTTTTTTGTCGGGCTTTAAAGTTTGCCATTGAAATTCCTGATCGATCAACAAGTTTTATGCCTCTTTTGAGATATGTAAGCCTATGCAATACCCTTTCTGGTCTTGTGTATTTTTTGTTTGGTTCAATGCCTTCTTGCAAACAATGGAACTCTTCTGAGTACTTTTTCCTAGGGGTGGCAATGAATAGATTTGGGTGAGTGTACATAGAATTATATCCATTGCCCACTGGAAATCCATAAAATAAGAAAATGGTATCCTTACTTGTCGAATCCAAATCACTGGATATATATCACTCATGGTGCTTGAATTTATCACTATATTTTGGTTGCTTCTCAACTTCACTTTGTAAGTTAAAATCATGCCATTTCAATAAGGGATGCTCCTGCCATAATAAATGCATCCTGTCCTTGGAATGCTAATATGGCAGTCACATCTGTATATAGCAAGTGGAGAATACCTTGACTAGGTACTAACCCATTAAGCCATTGATAATTTCTACCCTGCAGCTTCAAAATTCAGGATACTGTTGATCATCATCATAATCAGCCAAGGTGGTTCAACCTTGCAGGATATCTCCTCTATGAAGGTTACAAGTTTCACAGCCTGTTTTGTAGGCCATCCAACTTCAAGACTTAGCAAATCAACCACCATCTATGTAGATCCCCACAATCTACACAAGGCTGAAATGAAGTTATACACACTATATTTATCTTATGGACGCCTTCTTTCTTTGCCTTTGGCTTGACACCATTCTCCTTGAAGAGTTTTACAATTTTGCCACCAATCCCACGTGTCTCCTTTTCAAGTCTCATGATTTTATTGCTGATGTGGTGGTTGTTGATGCTCTCTGCCTCATTGAAGCTGTCAAATCTCGTATTGCCACCACATGAAGGAATCATATTTGTGGTTACTGTGAGGCTTATTGGTTTTTTGCATGTGATGGGGGAATGAGACCTGATCTTGCTGGTGTTAAAGAACTTGGTTTAATTTGTTGGCGTATCGCTAAATGAAGAGCCAAACTTGTTTTGGTTGTGATGTGTTTGGTTTTTGTTTTTTTGTTAGGTTGGTGCCATAGAGTCAATTCATCCCCAATTCCCTCAAGGCTTCTCTGTTGTGCTTTTTTTTTCTACCAAAAAACCTGTGAAGATAGAGATGGTGGAGAGAGAGAGAGAGAGAGAGAGAAGGAAATTAGTCTGTTCTCCATTGTTGCTGCACACATGAAAGTTCTAAATTTAAAAAGTGATGGATTCCATGTTGTCATTCTGGGGACAGGATGGCCAAATTCTGGCATGAGTGATCCTTTTACAATTTTTAAAAATATTTAATGATTTTTAAGTTACAAAGCTTCATGTTTGAATTACTGTTAATTACTGTTGGTAATCTTCAAAACACTGCTATAGTTGCTGTTCCTACCGCCTAACAAGTGCCAAAATGTGGCATGAGGAATTCAGCTACTGTAAGTTTTAACAATAAAGAAAAGCAATTGTGTGAGCCCTCAAATCCTAACTGTTGAGAAGCAACTAATTGGTGGCCAAATGTTATTGCTTAGAAATGCTGGAGACTAAACTGTATTGTAGGTGGCATGTGATTGAAATTTAAAACCACAGTTGGAGTGGATCTTCTCTTTCCTCTTTGTTTATCATCTATCCATTGCCCATTTCTAAAAGTTACGGGTTTATTTGTAAGGAATTAGATTGAGTCAAAGATGTAGGCGGTGTTGGTGGTGAAGAACTAACTGGAGCTGTAGTTGCTGCCAATGGGTCAGCAGTGAAGATGTGGCTTATTAAAGTAGAGTTGACACGGGGAGAAGAGGGGGCGGGGGATGTTTGGATTTCATCTTTTTGTTGGTTGCTAGTGGGGAAATCGCTAGGAACTTGGTGTTGACAGTCTCAGCTTCATTGTTAGAGACTAGCCTCCAGCATTCAGGATACACGTCTTCGCTAATAGGCTATTAATAACATGGACCATGCCAACTCTATCCAACACATGGAAATATGGATTTCTGGATTGAGCTCATTTATTAATTTGATAAATTTGATAAATTATCAATTTATGAAGCATATCCATATTGAAGACTTTGAAGCATTGCTGCTTATTTTAGTGTTTTCTCCATGTCCTGTTGTATTTATGGAGCCCCTGGAAAGGACTCTGGTGCTATTCACCATAGTACTAGGCACTCCTCACTGCTGTAGCTCCCTTCAGTGAGACATTTCATTCTGGGAGTTTTGACTCTAGTTTTCTATTTACCATTTTGAAATTTTCAGTATATAGGCTTTGTTAATGTTATTTGTTTTTTTTGATATTTAGGAAGTGCATAAGCTTCTGTTGTGTCTGCACAACCTAAATGCTGATAAAGTTTTTCCAAATATTCAAAACCTTGGCTGTTATCTACACATTCTGGAGGATTTTTATTGGTACCATAGGCTTGCACCAAAAGTTTGTTGGAAATTCAAACCAATCAAACCTATGAACAAAATGGTCTTTAAAATTCCCTCTTATGAGATACTCAATATGTCTATTCAGGAAGTCATAACTATTGTTTCTCTTTGGTCTTAACTCTTATTTCATTTCCTAGTACATCTGTTTTGAGAACTACTTTAATCATCGATGAAACATCTTTGGTTAATGTGGATCACTTGCTCGATTAATTTAGGAATTTTTATCAGTGCTATTGTTATCTGATACTACAATAACTAAAAGCTTTTAAGTACTTCCATTGATCTATTTCTTTTTTTTTACTTCTGAAAATAAGCTTGTTTCTGGTATTTTCAGAGTACAGGGGTACAATTTCCTCAAAGGCAGCATGAAACACAAACAAGTAATCCCACTTCACAAGCAAAGAAAAATAATACACTTAATGGAGAACTTTCTGCCTCCAGACATGAAGTGATTGCTCCGCAAGCAGAGCCTCAAGTTGTTCCTGAATCTAGGTATTCTTAGCTGAATTGTTTCTTTTATGCTTATCAGGGTTGCATCATGCAACATTTCATTGAAGGCCTATTGGTTATTTACTTACTGGATGTATTTATCCCTGCCAGAAATAATTGTTTTTTCTTGTAGCTTTTGTTTTATAATACTCACCTTATATGTTCTTTCCATTTCAAGATAATGGCTGCATTTTGTTGGATTGATTGTCTTCTAGCAATGTGACTGTTATGCTTTTCCCTTATTAATTGTGGATATAATTTCGGGTACAGATCCATATCTGGCATGGATGCAGTCAATTCCTTTTTTTTTTCCTTGAATTTTTTCCCTACATTTGGAAAACCATAAGCATCCATGTCTATTTTAGATGTCCATTATATATCTATCACAGGTGCACTGAGGTAAAGTGAATAGTTGGAGCAACAGACATCTTAGGTAATATAGTGTTTACATTGCAATGACATGAATGGATGCAATTGTTGCACATTACATGTTATTATACCTTGAACCTTGAAACTGTCCTCCACTAGTCACATTGTCCAGCTCCATAAACAGAATAAATATGACAAATAAATAAACGAATAACTAAATTGAAAGAGGAGCATCATGCAAAGTAGAGATTCTATAGAAATGAGAGAATAGATGACAGCTGGTGTCTAGATCATATCAGCATCCTCCCAGAAACACCAGGCCCCCTCCCTCTTATAACAATATAGAGAAAAAGAAGAGGACCTATATATGAATTTCCTTGGTTTTCATTGGTAAGTGGTACATTGTCTTAAAAACTTATTAATGAGGTAATCTGTCTCTAAAGGAAAATGCCAAAGATACTTCCCTACTCGGGAAACATCCTGATTGGTGTGACTGTGTTCTAACTGTACTAGGCTTCATTCCCACTTGTTTTTATAGTATGAGGTGCCTTGAGCCTTTTGGAATCATCTTTTTGGACTTCTCAAGGAGAT
Organism: Omphalea diandra; assembly: GCA_949677035.1. Classification (NCBI taxonomy): domain Eukaryota; kingdom Viridiplantae; phylum Streptophyta; class Magnoliopsida; order Malpighiales; family Euphorbiaceae; genus Omphalea; species Omphalea diandra. The sequence continues at coordinate 7,297 of CATIWR010013157.1, read as the reverse complement.
TTGTGATGGTGTAGATACTTTAGAGATTTTTGTTGGTTTAAGATGGAAAGTTTTTTGTGGTAGAATGAATGCTAAGACTTACAGTTGATCTTTCTTGTGGTATTGTGGGGTACTTGAATAGAAAAAAATGCTCGTATGCAGGCTTAGAATACTCTCGACTGTTTGAACCAAGAAAAAATACAACGCACACATCTTCAGGGCTATAATTTTTATATCATAGGACAATGCGGTTTTCTTACTTTTTTATGGGCAGGTGAGTCAGGGCATTCTCTGGACTTTTCATCAAGTATCATTATAGCTTTGATTTGGAATGCAAATAGGCACTACTTTTCCTTGAATTCTTTTTGAATTTTCTCGGTCTTTTTTTGAGCTTCACATGTTGCTTATTTCAGGAGGATACCTTTTCTTCCAAGTTTGTAATTTTTTATTCTTCTGTAGTCAAGAGAATAAAATCTAACTGCATGCTATATACCATGTAATTTTATCGAATTGTCTGTGTTAAACATCAACAAGCACATTTGGTGACATGTTTCCATTACTGTGTTCCAGTGCATGCAATCAAATTGTCTCACTGTAAAAGCGTGTTGAAAACGTATCCATCTGGCTTATAAAAGAGTCATAGAATGTGTTGACTACAACGATTATTCCTTGTAGCCTAAAAAGATTTGCCCCTTGCATTTTGTTTTTGACATTTTTTATATTTTCTATGTAATTTTTGGTTAATAATTTTTTTCCCTTAGTACTTATCTTAGAAATCTTACTGCTTAGTTGATAATCTGAAATGCTTTGGGCATGAAATATTGTGAATCTATTGCCTATCTCGGGTATTACTTTCTGTTTGCATATTATACATAGTAATGCCTTTTGAAGTTCATAAAAAAATATTAGATATGATTCTTTAATACTTCCTTTCGGCAAACTGTATAATTTCCAAGTATGTTTCTATTCTATTCAGTATTATTCAGAAGGCTAGTAATGCACTAGAGGTTTTGAAAGAAGTCCTGGATGCTGTTGATTCTCAAAATCCTGAGGTACATAGATCAGTCATCTTTTCTCTATTCTGTGTTTGATCTTTGATTTAATTGGATGCACATCTTCTGTTGGTCATTTGTAATTATCGCTGTTTTAGTGACATTTCTCTAGTTCACTTTTCTTAATGTGGGCTTGGAACCAAAAAAAAAAATTAGTGACAGGTGACTATTTAATAGCACTAATGCGAATCTTCCAATTAAAATTTTGATCTTTTTTTTTTTTTTTTTGGCATCCTTTGGTTAATACCACTAAAACATTATGTATTATACTGCATCAAAAATCTTGACAACATGAACTTATGTCTTTGACGTGCAACTTCTGTTATTGTCAGTTATGTTCCTTTTTCCTGTGGTGAAAAGCTGGCATACTATCTCTTCTTTCTCTTCCATCCCTCTTTCTGTAAAATATTTATGTGCACAAATTTCTTCTGCATAAATTTCCAGTGATTTAAAGTTTTGATTTGCATATTGTTTGATTTCGTATTTGTTCCGAAATGAATCCATGAAATTATAAATTAGCAGTTCTCATTCCATTGTGTATATGTATTGTTTTCAGGCAGCAAAGGATGATTTCACTCTTGATCTTGTGGAACAGTGCTCATTCCAAAAGCAGCTAGTTATGCAGCTCGTGATGACTTCTCGGTAAGAGTACTTTTCTGAGTTAATAGGAAATCACTGTTAGTGACTTAGATAGCTACTCTAAATTTCCTGTGTGCACGTTAAAAGTGAAACAGTGATGGTCTCTCAATTTGTTTTCTGTCTTGGTGACACCTGCATTCATGATACAGAGTTTCTTAACTATCAATACAGCATACACATTCTCTTCACATTTCAAGTTTCATTTCATCGAAAGCATCATGAATTCAACTTCAGAAAAATATCTGGTTATGTGATTATGCATTTTTTGTCCTCTCATACTGCATAGATTTATGTTTAAGTACGTGCAGACAGACTAAGATGTCCTCTCATACTGCATAGATTTATGTTTAAGTACGTGCAGACAGACTAAGATGCTGATAATTGCTAATTGCAACTTAAATCTCCCTCTTCTCTTTCTCTCTCTCCCTCTCTCTCTCTTGTATAGGAATGAAAAGTTAGTTTCTTGTGCAATTGAATTGAATGAGCAACTCCAGAATGTATTGTCGCGTCACGATACTTTGATCACTGGTATGTCTACGCTCTCAGATAGGTTTGCATTTTCAGAAAAAACTTCAACTGCAAGTCATTTTAGTCATGATGAAGAGGAGGAAGAGGAGGAACCTGAGCAGCTTTTCAGAAGGTATACCCATGTTGTCTTTGCTACTCAGGCTTTTGTTCAGAAAGAGATAAGCTGACCTTTTCCCATCAGAATAGTCCCACATGTCATTGCAGGTTGTGCTTATGTTCAATGTATGGAGGAGGATAATACTATTATATAGTATATATAGACAAGCCTTTTCTGTGTTACAATTTCCACTTTATTTACTAATTTATTTCTCCTGGTTCAACTTGATGTCCCTCTGCAACCCTTGACAGATTACGGAAAGGAAAGGCTTGTGCAAGGCCTGAAGATGAAGGGAACTCAGAAGAGCACCTTGCTATGGGCTTGCTCGGATTATCTATTCCAAGAGAGAGGTTGAACCGCACCATGATATGGCTGCTTCAAGTGGACTAGTCGCATGAGCCCAGCAGAAGTCGTTCAGCAGTGGCAATTCCACCTCCCCCTGCGAAACATGTAGAGAGGGAGAGATTCTTTCAAGAAAAAAAGGTTGATGGTTCTACTGTGTTGGATCGCACGCGAGGTCTCTCATTACATAGCCGCAATGCTAGCAGTTCTCGTAGTGGAAGCATTGATTTTACTGACTGATCACATGCTAAGGAGAAAGTTATAGTGGTTTTAAGGTGTGTATTCAATTATTGGACTTGTAATCTCATATTCTTCTACTATATGGAGATTTCTTAATAGATAGTTGGGTGTTTATGGGAGAAAAGGTTATGGGTGTTTATGGGAGAAAAGGTTATGGCTGCAGTACCACACGTGATGCTTTTGTGAGATTTATTTTCCATATAAGGATTTAATTTGTAGTGGTCTCGCCTCAAACTTCTAAGCAATTGTATCCATACGTACACAAGATTCAGTTAATGAAATTGTGGGCATCATTTTAAATTGATGTATTGGTGTCAATTCTAAAACATTTTGGATTGAAATGGAATCAAAATTATGAAAATCTCTAATTTAGTTAGCTGAAAAGTAGATCAATCAAGTGGTCATATATACACACACACACTTTTTAATAAAAAAAAAATATATGTTATTTATATTTAATTGTTGATTTTTAACACAAAAATGAATTAAAATAAATAAATTTATTTGCTATTGGATCGGTTGACCGAAATTTCAATTTAGTTTTGATTAATTTTGAATAGGTTTTGATTTAATATTTTTTTATTCATCTCTATCTATGCGTCTATTTTTAGTATTTTTACTTGCTCCCCATGTTTGGTGTAGTTTTTAGAATTGTTTTAAACAATTACTCTTATTGTCTCAAAAAGGTTGTTACTTTCTAATTTACATATTGTTTAAGAAAATACATTAAATATTTTATCGACTCATATATTTTTTCATCTATACTCTTAATTATAATAATGAAACAGTAAATATATTTTATCTTAATAATTAATAAGCATAAATTAAGAAAAGTGATCACAAATATTATTTATTTATTTTTGTTCAAAAAGAGAGTATTTAGTAGTTAATTCAAAGGGGAAAAGAGTAACATAACCTTTAAAAAAAAGTACATATGTATGATTACAACAAATTTCTCTAATAAGTTTTGAACTCTTGCACTCTCTATTCACTTTTTATTTCTTTCACTATTTTTTAGTCATTCTCTCTTGCTTTGTTAAAATTTCAAACATTTCACACATTTCTCTTCATTGCTTTACTGTTGTTTAAAGGTATGCAATACAGAAGGCAAAAATTTGTTGTTGCTACATGTATTATTGTGTCCCGAAAAGGTACGATTTTTATATCTTTTCTTTTTTTTTTTTTTGGTCAAAGTATACAGTTATGTTTGGATTCATTATGATGGGTCAAAAAGGATAGATTTTGTTATTTATTTATTAAATGTGTACATATAGATTGTGAACATTGTGTATGAAATTTAGGGTTTTAAAACAAATATTAGTTATAAGTATCATTACATTAGTATGATTTATTTTAAAATTTTGATTATTTTGTGTAAATGCATATGAAATTTTGTGAAAGGAGAAATCTTGATATTAGGTTTAAGCATTTCCATTGGAAATTGCTACTTAATTTCATTTCTCCTATTTTAAAATATGGAATAATTATTATAAATGCAATTTGTAGTTGTTGAATACCATAACTTTATTCTAAAGTATGAGGACTAAGAAGTTACTTGTAACATTCATATCCTCATTTATTAGCATTTTCACATGAACACACCCATTGTATAAAATGATTTGCAATCTCACATGATCATATGCATTCCATGAATAATCACTTAAATATGTGCATTTGATAAACATGACGATAACACTTGCACAATTGCATTTAGGGCAATTAAACATAAATATGATGTTTGCCGAGTTGCATGACAAATTATCATATATTGTGTGTATGTTATAATATCTTAAATAATATTGATTTGGTCTTATTAGAAGTAGAAGGAACATATGAGAATTATTAGAGGGATAGAGGTGATACAGGAGTGAAGAAGATGGACTAAAAGAGGAAAATCAAGCTTTTAGCAAATAGTAACAAGCCACCATGATTTTGTCTTATTAGAATAGGTATACAAATTGAAAATTTCTTCCTTTAGGAGCGTATTAGAGAGAAAAAATGTGGGAGGTAGTAAAAGAAAGAAAGAGCTAAGAGAGAAAGAAAGAAAGAAAGGAGAAGAAGAAAAAGTCAGCTAGCTGAGAAGAAGCCTAAACTTTTCTAGTTTTATTAAAAGAGGTAAATGATTTTATCTTCTTCTCACATGAAATTCCTCCCTTACAAAATGTTAAACATGCATAACTAGTAAGAATTATGGAGTAATTATAAGTGGAGTTCATGTATGGAAGTTGTTAGAAGCATAAGAGATACATGAGCTAATTGTGTTAGTTTTATTGTTAGAGTATATTGTTGCACTCATGATTTCATTACCCTATAAGAGGAATTAGGGAAAGTCTAAAACATAAAATTTATAGATTTATAACTCATATAAAATGTATGTAACATAGGATTGCTTAATATGGTGTGTGAAGAACTATAGCTCATTCATTATGATTGGTTCATAACTTGCCAAAACCTCCTCAGTCTGGCATTTTTCATATGCTTTGATGACCTTATGTGCTTATTTAGACAAAGTGAAAAATATAAAATTTATAGATTTATATCCCCTCTAAATTCTTATAAAATGGTTTTGCTTAATTTATTGTGTGGAAAGAAGTATTTCCTTTTTATTGTGACTGACCCTAAACTTGATGAAACCTACTCAACCCATTGATTCGGTTTACCCAAAATTTGATGGTCATATAATGGGAATTAATGATGTGCAAAGCATGAAAGTTGTAGAATTATATCTCATATAGATTCTTATAAAATAATTTTGCTAAATATGTTGTGGGTAAGGAGATATTGCTCCTTAATCATGACTAGTTCTCAACATGTTGAAACTTGCTCACCCTAAGATTGATTATTTATTTTGACAATCTTATAGACTGAACTAGACAATGTTTAAAACATGAAAAATGTTCATTTATGTGTTATATAACTTTTGGTAAATCAAATTTGCAACTGGATTTGTACAATTTGAGATATGGCTAAGAATGTAAGACCTGGTCAAACTATGGTCACATTGAAATAGACCAGAATTTAAAAATTCACCATATTTTCTATATGTCTTACATTGAACTAAATTTTGACTATGTTGCATCATTATGTCTCTAGTTTATGTAGAAAAAAGAATAAATTCATTTGAATAAATATAGCAAGAGTTATTATAGTGAGAGTGTAGCGAGGTTAGATTACCAATAAGAATAATAAGCATAAATGCTAGGTTCACTTGCATGGAACATGACCATAGTTGCATATCAAGCATGAAAACTCATTTTGACATATTTATATCATATATGTATCAAATGTTAGGATCTCAACACATTGGGGAAGCCCAAGAGAGAGGTTCAAACCTAACATAAAGGTTGGTTACTTCAAAGGTGAGTAAAAGTCATAATTAGATTATAATGTATATATGTGATTATTTTAAGATATGATTTTATTCTATTATGTGTATATGTGAGATTGAATTGTGAAATTTTACATGTGAATATAAGTCAAGTGAGAATTATATGATCTTAATGATTACTTATTATACTATTGTGAATAAACACTTGCATATGGAACTGAAAGGATATTGTAACTGGATTTTCAAACTCTTGCAAATCACTTAACAAAGGAACCAATATGTCCCATTATGACACATGTTATTGATCAAATGAATCACTTGTTATATGTTGGCTGGCAAAATCCAATGTCACTTCAATCACTTGAATTTTTGGGAGTAGCGTTTGCCTTGTAAAGTCATGATAAAATTAATCAATCTATTACATTTGCACTTGTATAGTCAATCATTATACTGTTAATATATCCTAATGATATTTAATTATCCATTGTGTAATTAGAATCTAATTATTATTTTTATTCATTGAGTTGCGACTCACTAAATCATAATTTTTTACAAATAATAAAGCATAAGGGTGGGATATTTGGAGCATGAAGTCTTGCATATAGACACATGGATCATAGGTCATCGACTAAATTCCAAATCTCTCTCCTTGTGTCATGTACATGTACCCAAATAAGCATCAGTTTATGGTTACCAACATTAAATGAGTTGTACTTAACATATACACACATTTAATAAGGAAATTGGTTGTGTATGAATGATATTTTAACCTTTATACATATGAATACTTGGAAATGAATGTCATGATTAATAAACGAAAATGGGTGCTACACTACTTTTTTTTATGTGCCTTCAAATAATTACTATTCTTTGACATTATTGATGGATGTTGTTGTCCCTAGGCACCAAGAAGGCGGGTTGAATTGGTGAATAAAAAAAATTTAAAACAGTGATGAAGAGAAGAAGAAAGAATAATGAGGACACAAGGATTTTATAGTGGTTTGGGCAAAACTAACCCTACATCCACTCCCCAATCACTCAATTGGGTATTTCACTAAATCAATGGTGTTTTCAAGCTCACACCCAACTTAT
>CATIWR010013145.1:0-22717 GCA_949677035.1 Omphalea diandra | reverse complement strand
ATTTCTAATTTTACCCTTTATTAAATAACACATTTTAATATTTAATTGTATTGTATAATGATAAAAAATAATTATTATTATTTAATTGATTTTATATGAAATTAAAATTTATATAATGATAAATATAATGTTAATACGAACAAATTGCACAAAATATTTTATATTTGAAATGGTAAAAAAATATATTTATAGATTGGTTTATATTTTTTAAATATTAAAATGTAACAAAAATATTTTTAAATATATTTTTTAAATTTTGAAATATTAACCTGAAATTTTCGAGTGAAAATGAGAACAAATTAAACAACTTTGGTTATATAGGTTCGGTTCGGGTTGTTTCAATTTAATTACATGTATTTTAAATTTGGTTCGATTCAAATGTGTTTGATTTATTAATTACTTAAGTTAATTCAAATTTTTTTGTTTTCTATATAAAAAACCGAACCAAAAACCTAAAACTGAATTTTTTAAATAGTATAATTGAATAAACCAATTTTATTAAGAGATCAAACCGAACTGAACCGAACCAGATCGGTTCGGTCAGTTTTTCAGTTTGGTTTGGTTTTTACTCAGATTCTGTAATTTTGTATAATGCCCAGGGGTAGGATGGTCATTTTTGCAAAATCCCCTTTTCCTTCAATATTTTCTCTCCATTTTGGAGAGAAAAGGGAGGGGGGAAATATGAGTTATTTTCCCTCCCCCCTCTATTTTCCTGCCCTTCCCAATCAAGGGAAAATAACATTCCCCTCTTATTTTCCTCTCTTATTTTCCTCTCCCCCTTATTTTATCATCTCCCAATCACAAGCTAAAAGACAAACCGTAGCCAAACAAAACACGAAAATTTTGAATTTTCTTTTTTCTTTTTTCAAAAAAAATTGTGTGAATAAAAAATGGGAATATTTTTCTCTTATTTTTTCTCTTCCTAAAAAAGTAAATCCTTTACTAACATATATATTATGTTCATCCCTTCATTTATATTAATTAATAGAAATTACTTTATTATTAATCACGTAGAGTTTAGGTTAATTCAATTATTCTTTGTAATATATATTACTCTTTTATCCCAAATTTTTAATTCATATTTCTTTTTTCATCCGTCCTAAAATATAGGTTATTTTTCTTTTTTAGAATATAGTTAATTTACTAGTTATTTATTACACCTTTATTTAATGTATTATTATAAAAAATTTATAAACATCAAATATTTAAAGCATTTATTGAAATTTTAAACAAAATTGATTTTTGATGTGTTAACTTTAATAGATGAAAATTATTTAGTACGTATTTTTAAAATAAATTTTTTCTAATAAAAATTTGAAATCTTTGAAATCATAGTTTGCTAAATCATTTATTTGATTTATATTAGTCAATTTTACAATATTAATTGTCTTTAATTTTATATTAAAGAATAAATAATTTCAAGAATATTTATTACTATATATTTTAAATGTGAATGTGGGGTATATTTATAAAAGTATATAAAATTAACCATTTTAACTATATTTACCTAAATTTTCCTAATATGTATAAAAAAAAAGTAAACTAAAAATTTAAAACAGAGGGCATATATAATAATTCATAATATATATTTCCAAGTATCATTCATGTTATTCTAAAAAAAGATGTATATATATTTTGAACATTAATATATATTTGAATATAAATATATTATATGATTGACATAATATATGAAATAATGCTATATTTTTCAAGAAAAAATTATATTTTTTGAGTTAATTATATTTAAATCTGAGATCATTTAGAGGTATAAATAATTAAATTGAATCAAATTAAAAAAATTAATTTAATTTTAGTTTTGATTTTCACCTTATTTGATTCTGTTTATTTTTATATACAATTTAATTTATTTAATTGTATTAATTGAATTGAACTTACCAATACTCACTCTTTTAATTTTAATATTTGTCTAAAAATTTGAATTTCTAATTTTAAACAAGGGATAAGGTTTTAGTAAAAGGAGTTAAAGCAAAGCCACTATTCAAAAAAATAAATTCATCTTTGTCAAAATTTTACTAAGAGCCTGCATGAAAATGAGTTAAAAGATAAAATGAAAATAAGTGTAAATAATTAATTTTATTTAAGAGTACAACTTTAATAGGAGGAGAAGTTAATAAAGGTTAATTTTTTACATTTTTTTAACCTCCTATGTCCATTTTTTTCTTTAACTCTCAATTTGGGAGGATAGACAATATAATGAAAAATGAGTTAAAGATAAAATATTTTATAAGACAAATATAACCATGTAGTATTTTGATAAATACTAAATACTCTATAACAATATTTTGCATCTTAGATATAATTGTCAATTTAATATTTTTTTAACTAACTCTCCTCCCACATTTTAAAACTCTCAAACAAGGTTAATGTTATTGTTCCCTTTAACTTTATATAATTTTTTAAAACTCCCAAATAATGTAAGAATAATTAATGTTGCATTACTTTCCATACCGTTTCATCATTTCATCGTTATTAACTTTTTTTCTATTACCTTCAAAACTCCTATGCAAAGCCTAAATTTTAAATTTAAACCTAAATGAAAAAAATTATACAACATCTTCTTGAGCCAACTTGGATATTGACTAAAATTATATCATTTTTTCATTGGGTAAATTACAAATTTGATGTCTAAAATTTTTAATTTTTCTATTTTGGTGTTTACACATTTTTTTGTTTAATCAAGTATCTAAACTAGAAAATCATTTTCAATATAATGTTTTTCTCCAATTTAAATGATTATTGGTTATCGCGTGAAAATCCATTTAACTTAATGCTAGATTTTTATATATTATTTTAACTAATTATGTATGAATATATAAACTATTTACTTTACATTTAGAAATTATTTATTTTTTTATATATTTAAACAAATTATATTTTTATCAATGTATAATTTGTTTAAATATATGCAAAAAGTAAATAAAAATGAACAAATGTTGTGTTTAAAGTGAAAAAATTTTGTATCTAAATTTTAGATACATAATTAGTTGAAGTAATGTACAGAATCTGATATCAGATTAAATATATATAACATAATTATAAAATTTACCTATTTAGATTAAAAAAAGCATCATATTGAAAATAATTTTTTCAGTTCAGACACTTAATTGAATAAAAAAATTGTTTAAACACCAAAATACAAAAAATAAAAAAATTTAGATACCAAATTTGTAATTTATCATCTTTTGAGGGGAATCTAACACGATATTTAGAAAAGAAATGAGAAGAGAAAGCTAATAATAAAAGAAAAATAAAGAGAAAAAATAAAAATGTAAAAGTTATTTTCCTGTCTAACAAATTCTTATATCAATATCAATTGAGCTAACTATGAATGCATTTATGATTGAAACCTAAACCCACGATCAAGCAAAGTTCATATCAGATGGGAAATAAAAAAAAAAAAAAAAATCAACCTCAGAGTTTAAAGGCAAGAACAACAACCCAATTCCAAATGTTAGCAGATGAGAAATGAAACCAAAGAAAGTGCTTAGCTTATCTACCTAGAAATTATCATTAATTTAGTATCAACTTAGGCTTTGGCAAAAAGGTTTCCAATTTATGGAGTAAAGGTTGGGCTATGAAATATTTTTGATAATTTTTAATGGATTTAGCCAATCAACAGAAGTTTGAATACCTAAAGAGATTGAAGAACTTTAATGAACACGTGGGGATGGATGAGTTAATTTATATTTATATTTATATTTTATTATATTATTTGAAATCTTTTTTATTATGTTATGTAATAAAAATTTACAAATTTGGTTTAATATATCCAAATTTTGAATTAACTTAAATAAATTTATATATTTCAATTCAATTTAACTCAATTAAATTTTAATTTTAAGTTAATTGAAATCGATTATATGGTTTGCTTTTTTCAATTCACTCAAGCATTTTTTGGATCATACTTTTAAAGAGATATAATATATTTAGATCATTTTAAATTATTCTTTTTTATATGAAAATTAAAATTAAAAATTATTTTTTATGTATAATTTGTTAATATATCAACATTAAAAATAATAAAATATAAACATTTTCTACTTAGTAAAGTAAATATCCGTTGATAGGGTAGCGTAGGTGAAAGTGATGAACGAATCCATACAAATGCCGAAGCCAAAGGCCCAAAGTTGAGTCAGGTGAGAGCAGAAGAGGAGAAGATTGTGGGGGAGGAGATTTTTTGGACTTTTTGGGTTAGCGCCTGCAACCAACGCCTTGACAACTAGGAAAAAACACTATAAAAAAAAAAAAGACCATACACATATTTGGAAATCTGCACATCGCACAAATGTAAAAATAACAATAATATTATTATATAAAATATAAGAGAAAGAGAAGAAATGATTTGATGGAAAGCCTGTGAGGGTAGAGAGAAAAGGGGTCGGTGGGTTACTCTCAAAATCCGAGCATGATGTGTCAAAATCCCAATATCATCAATCTCTCACGCCCTCTCTCTTCTTGATTGGTGATGGATAGATGGATGGGATTGCTTGGATTGATGGATGCATGGTGAAATAATCATTTCTTCAGTTGAATTTTTGGAACGCAAATACATTATTTTTAATTGTAGAATTAAAAAAAATGAATCAGAAAAAAAAAAAAAATTCTTTCCAACTTTACCTAGGACAACAAGCAACAAGACTGGAGGGGTCCAACTTTTATTATGATAATATTAATTGATTATAAATTTAAAAATATCATAAATTTCATGTACTTAAAAATAATGAAAAAATTATTGTAATTATAAATTTTTTTCATTCATTGTCACTAATAAAAATTCCTTATATAACTATATATAAAACAACAATGAATAAATATCATAAATGTTTTAATCTCTATTTTTTTATTCATTAGCACCACTGGCCATTGACTAAACTTTTATAGTCGTAATATAATTATAATTTTATTCAATTCAATCATTTTGCTGGGTCAGTGAGTTGAATTTTCGGTATGAAAGCTAACTGGAGTGATGACGTGACCATTGTATAGTACACGTGGCAGCATGTTTTGAGTTAAAAAAACGCACTTAAGTTCAAGTAGAAAGTTTTCCATGAGCAAAACCACTTAAAGCTTAATGAATAAATCACTTTGTAGAAATTAATGAGCAAAACCAAAGAAAACAAGTAAATGTTTCATATACTGAAACTATTGTATCCATTGCTTTGTTCCTTCATTAGACAATGGAAGCTACATCAATGCTACTTCACTCGAAGACAATTCCATTTGGTTTTTCTTTGGCAAACAACGAGAACAGCTACAACAACAAAAAGAAGGTCTCTCTCAGGCCGTTCAACAAACGCCATTAAAATTAATTAAAACCTCTCTGTCATCTCCTGTCAAATGTTCTTATTCCAGCTCTCCAACTCACGGCTAAATTCCCTAACAAATCTGTCTTTTGATAAAGCGAAAGAAAACCCTTTTGCAATTAATTCCAACTGATGTCATCAAGTGGTGTGCAGTCTTCTCCGTTGCAATTGCAGGTGTAAAGGAGACTATCAATTTCTTGTTGAACCCTTGAGCAGAGAGGAGATTGGGTGAAAGAGTGTGAATGTATGGAAGCAAATGTTTTTTAAATCGGACCGATGAATTGACTGGTTTGTGAGCAGACCAGACTAATCGATCCGGTTCAATTGGTGCTAATTATCCCTTGTTTTTACTATACAACTATATAACATTTTCAGTGATTATATAAAATTTTAATAAATAAGAATATCATCATTTGTATAATTTTGATAACTAATAAATTCAAATAAACTTACATTAAAATTTTGGAGATACAGTGAGCTGTTTGAAACAAAATAACAATATTTTTTACATGTAAACAAAAATTATTTAATTCTAAAGTTTTTGAACTTTAACATGCTTGACTGAAATAAATTTTTTAAGACTTAATTCAAGAGTATGTGATTAGCATTTGAATAATGATAGTCATAAAAGTATCATAATTCTCAATCAGTTTAACTTGTATAAACTCACATCTAGGAGTAATTAGTTTCATTTTGAATTAATTATTTGAAATATTTAAAATTAAAAATCACTAATTATAAAATTCAATTCAATTTTTTTAAATTTCATTCCGTTTTGATTTGAATATATATATATATATATATATATATATAAGTAATAAGCGTAGGTTTTTTATTTGACATATCATTAGGTTTGTAGTTTAATACTTCGGCATATATGCAAAAAATAATAATTACATAATTTATCATGTTTAGATATTTAATAGACTTTCATAATTATTATTTTTGTTTGATTCATTATGTATCTCAAATTCTTAAAAAAAAATCTTTTTATATTCTTTGTTAGACTATATTCCTTTTATCAATAGATATTAAAATCCTATATATTATTTAAAATTTTTAATAAAAATATTTGTATATTTAACTATTAAATTTTATGAGAGATATAATATAATATAATATGATCAAATTAAAAATATTAGAGTTGCATTAGTTTTTATTATTATAATTAATTTATAAATTTGTATTGATTAATTTATATTGTAAAATTTATTGATAAAAAATACTTTAGAATTAATAAAATATAAAAATTTATTAAAATTTTTTGTACAAATTTAAATAAATAATGTCAAATAAATATTGGTATATTTGTAAGAAATTATATGGGTATATTTATAATTTAATTAAAAGGGCCTTCAGAAATATACTTTTTCTCCATTTTTTCTCTCTAAAAATGAGAGGATCAGTTTTAATAGGTCCCAGGAAATATTTCACCTTTTCTATAAGGTTACAAAGTTGGAAAAAAAAATTTTTGTTCCCTACTATTCTTTCTTGCCCATGTTTTTCTTCCCCCTCCCCCCTCTCCAAACATAGTGTTAATGAATTATGCTTCCATATTGAAATGAAGTAACTATTTGTTTGTTTAGCATTCTTGAAGATACAACTCCAATAAGAAGAAAGACATTTAGAAGTAGATTTTATTGTATCCATACATCCACCAAAATTCAAATCAAAATATCCAACCAACTCCAAATTATCAGTATATCTATAATTAAGTATATGATTTTTGGTCCCTTATAAATATCTCATAACCTTTTGGGTAGCTCTTTAATGTTCCAATCCTAGATTACTTTGATATTTGCTAAGTTTTCTTACTAAAAACCTAATATCAAGTTTTATACAGACTTATACATACATTAAACTTCCTACTATAGGTGCACAAGGTATATCTTTCATCTTATCCTTTTTCTAATTTATTTTGTAGACATTAAGTTTGAATAAAATGATCCCTTTAACAATAGGTGTTAAGCTAAGAACAATTATGCATTCTAAATCTTTCTAAAACTTTACTAATATAGAACTTTTGAGATAAACCTAATATTCTTAAGGATCCATCTCAATAAATCTGTATGCTAATAATATAAGAAGCATCACCATATCCTTCATCTTGAAGTTTTTAGAAAGAAAAACACTTTGTTTCATGTAGAAAATCTAAATCACTAATGAGCAAGATGTCGTTAATATATAAGACTAAGATAATGAACTTACTACTACTAACCTTAAGGTAGACACATTGGTTAATAATATTTTTAGTAAAACTAAATAAGGTTATAATATTATGAAATTTTATCTATCATTAGAGTGGTGTTTGTTTTAGTCTATATAGTGATCTTTTTAATTTGTAAACTAAGTGACCTTTATGACAAAAACCTATAGACTATTTCATGTGTACCTCTTTTTCAATATCTCTATTAAAAATGCTATTTTTATGTCCATTTGATGTAACTCTAAATCAAAATGAGATACAAAGCCATTATTATTTTAAGTGAATCCTTCTTGAAACTAAAAAGAAGGTTTCATGGTAATTGGTAACTTTCTTTTGAGTGAAATGGCTATCAATCTAGCTTTATATCATTCGATATTGGTTAAGGAGTCTCTCTTAGTTTTATAAACCTATTTGCAACTAATAGTTGTAACTTTCTTTGGTAATTTAATAAAATCTTAGACTTTTAGCCATAAATTTCCATTTATGCTTTCATGGGATCAAACCAAAGTTTTGAATTACTTCTATTAATGGACTATGAAAATGAATTAGGATCATCTTTAGGTCCAATGCCAATATTCGACTCTTATAGGTAATATAATATAATCATTATATTAGTAGCCTTCTTTCTTTCAAGGATCTTCTTACTCTTACTATTTGTTATACTAGATGTTCATAATGAATTTGGTCTTGATGTTTATCATGAGCTTGTCTTTGATGTTCATTTTTGTACTTGTTCTTAATAGAGTAATTATTCTTGAATGGGTTGCTCTTCAAAAGGCAATTGCTTATTTTTAAGAGTAGACACTCATATACCGATCGTGGGATTAATTATTTGATCTTTACTTCCTCAAATTTTATTTTTTAAGGAAAATCACTCCCACAAGGTTAAAAATCCATACGAAATTTATTATTCTATCTTTTAACAATTATAAATAAATTTTTAGGAAAATAAAATTTATATCCTTTAGAGTTCATTACATGGCCAATGAAATATCCACTAATTATCCTTGTATCTAGTTTCTTTAAATAGGTTATGCACCCTCACTTGCTAAACATCCTTATGCATGAAAATTACTCAAACTAGATTTTCATCCTTTCTATAGTTCAAATGGTGTTTTAGAAACAACTTTTAATGGAACTCTAATCAAGATAAATACTAATATTTTTAAGGCCTCATTCCAAAAGGATATTGGTAGATTCATATAAAGAATAATGCTTCTTATGAAGTCTGTAAGTGCACGGTTTATTCTTTTTACTACACTATTTTATCATGGCATAGACTTATTCTTTAAAGAACTAAGCAAATAGGCCCATCACTTATCCCTTTTTGTGCACCTTTCATAATACGTTGCACCTCTATCTGACCTTACTATTTTAATTTTCTTTTTTGCTTTTTTATGTTTCTACTTTAAATATTTTAAATGCCTCTACTTTACTATGTGTAAGATAAAGATACATGTACCTAGATGGTCATTAGTAAATGAAATAAAATATTTTCACTTATTCAAATAAGGAGTATTAAATGGTCCACATATATATGTATGTATTCTCAAGATTTCAAAACTCCTTTTGGCGCCTTTTTTAGATTTATTTATTTACTTTCCCTTTATGCAACTCAAATAAGTACTAGAATAGATAAAGTTAAGAGGTTTTAGAATTCCATCATTCATAAATCTCTTTATGCTTTTTACGGAGATGTGTTCCAATCCCATGTGTTATAAACAAAATGAGTTCTTATTAACAATACTATACTTTATGCCAATATAGTCACAATGTTTTCTGAAAAATTGCGTTCATAAGTAGGGGTCAAATTAAATTTATATAAATCATCAACTAATGATCCAATGCCAACCCTTTTAAAGGTTAATTACTATAAACCCCATGGTTTGCCATATATAACTAAGTCATCATACATTTCAAGGTAGTAGGAAATCATCCCTAATCTTTAATCTGTTCAATTAAAAATTCCTTCTATTAGGAATTTTTTTTTATTAAGTCAATGGTATTAACATAAAAAATAAATCAAACATTATTTATAATGATAAAAATACCTTAATACTAAAGCCTTTCTTCTTGCATTCGATATTTACCCTTTTTGAATCACTAAATGTTTTCACTATTCCAATGATTTAATTGACCATACCAATCACAATCACTAAAAAAAAAAAAAAAAAAAAAAAAATCCAAAGCTCCATTGTTGATTTCCCCTCTTCTCCATTATGTTTGGCACTTCTTTACTCCTTTCAGAGTTTGCTTTCATGCCATTTAGCCATAATCACTAAAAAAAGGGTTGGTTTAGATTACGATTAAGTTGGGTTGGATTTGATCTCTTCATTCAATAAATTATTTCTTATATAAATCTCAGTTTACTACATTTATGAATTTATGTATTTGTCAGGTAAAATTACTAATTAGTTTTTAATGTGTGTTGAGTGTTATTTTAGTTTTGTCTTATTATTTCAAAATTATAAAAATTGAATAAGATTGGTGGGATAATGGTAAAATCTAAAAAGATAATATAAGACTAAGGATATTATAAAATTTTTAAATATTTTTGATGAAAAATTTAATAGAATGACCTAGTAGCATAGTAGATTAAAAAAAGAGGGATGATTTCATACTACTTTAAAAAGTGAGAGATGACTTAGTTAAATATGACAAAGTAAATAGTGTTAATAATAACTAACCTTTTTAAAAATACTAAACATAGAGACTTCAAAAAGAAAACTAAAACCATTTTTAACAATTCTAAAAAAAGAAACTAAATTTCTTGAAAATGAAGGAACATAAAAGGTGTTTTGAAGATCTAATATAAAAATTTTTCTAAAACTAATCTAAGGGTGCCCATAGCTTCAATTTGTGAATACATTTGATTCCCAAAATAGATTTTTTCTGCTCACTTGCCATTAGCTTTCTCTGTCTAAGAAAACTTGTATAGAATTGAAAATATGAACTATAGAATCAAAATCAATTCACTAAGCATTATTTGGAACAACAACCAAAAAAGGATTCATAACACACTAGAGATAATTAAGAAAATACATTTCTTCTTAAGTCACTTCTTATACCTACATAGTCCTTCTTCATAGGTTTATTTTTCTTGTAAAAGAAGCATTTATCTTTATTTTTCATATTTCTTTATTGAATCCTATCTATCCTTCTTCCTTTCTAAAATAGCTTTGCCATTTGCCTTATTCTCATTTCTATGAGTTATAAGATTAGCACTTTCTTATTTCATACTAAGTTGCTTATAATCAATCATTCCTACTCTTGCACACACACACATGGTCAAAAGTGCATTGATTAACCAATTTTCTTTATGGGTTTTATAACATATCTTGAGGAGTCTATACTTTATAGGTAAGAATTAGCACAAAACTGGATAATTAAAGTATCTAAATTATTCAATCTTCAATGACTTAAGTTGAGCAACAATAACTCTTTTCTCCATGATATGCTCATATATACCTTTTGAATTGTCAAATTTCATTTTTGAAAGCTTCTTTTAAGAGTTGGTTACTAATGCTTTATTTGATGTTGCTAATTTTTCTTCAATTGCTTTAATGAGATCCTTGACCTTCTCACATTTTGTGATTAAACCCCTAATGCTTTTATTTACATGATCCTTTATAAGAATCATACTTAAGCGATTAGATTTTTCCCACCATTCATGTTGAGAAACTTGTTGTGGTGTACTTGATTTTGATATAGCAAATAGTTGTTCCTCATGAAGAGCTAGGTCAAGATTCATGTTAAAATGATTTATTCTTTCTAGTTAGGAAAATTGTCACCACTTAGCATTAAAATATAAGAATTATTTTTAAATATTAATAAGACAAATTACATTAAACCAAAAAACATAATAAATTTCATGCTATAAAGTAAAATATAATATAAAAATAATGGTAAAGTTTGACCTTCCATTAGGCAAAGATGGCAACATGCATGATTTTAACTATCCTTAACTAGTCAACCATAAATACAAAAATAAATAATCCATATATAGGCTAAAAAATATTAACTTTTGCATTTAAAATTCACTATCTCGTTCCAATTAATTTATAAAAAATTAATTACATTATTGTAGGCAAAATAATTATTTTTATACAATAATTATAAGTGCAAATCATTAAACTTTACAGTCCCAAAATTAATGACTATAAATGAAAAACTATATGACCTAGGATGTTATGGCTATTTCTAAGATGTTAATATACAACATTAAAATTTGATATGAAATCCATTTAGAAGTTACAAAATTCAAGATAAAAATATAAGTTTATTTATTCTTACAAATTAATTACCTAGCATTACCAATACACATATCTGTATAACAATCAATTGCAAATTATTTAATGATAAAACATAATGGAAAACTAGGCATGGAAAAATCAAACTAATGAACATCAATATAATGAAAAACAATTAAGCTTGTCAAACATTACCAATAAATGTGAAACAAAACTAAAAGTTAAAGAACAAACTTATTTCAATATTCAAAAATATAACCATAAATCATGGCTTTAATACTACTATTATAGAATTAAAGTAAATATAACAAAGGCATAAAACACAAACTTAGTGAAAATTATAATACTTAAACCTTTAACTATTGTTGTTCAAGTAATTGAATAAAAACAATACAAAATTGTAGAATATGTTGAGGATTGCAACCCAAGATGGGGATGAATTAGTTGCTTCTAAAAATAATATGTATGAAAGGAAATAAATTAATGTAAAAATTTTTATAGTGGTTTAACTAACAATATTTACATCTTTCACTATCATGTCAAGGATTAAGTACAACCTTCCTTTTTACTAGGCTTGAGGGAAATCATAGTACTTTTCTTTTCAAGGCCTAAGATAACAAAGCCCATTTCAGTACTTTGTGGGCTAAACATCAATCTTTACACCTTACAAAAGAATCATGCTATGTAAGTATCTAAGCCTTTAAAATAGGTTATAGTTAGTGCTCAAGAAAGACTACACTCATTAGCTTAAAGGTGAATTATAAACTCATACAACTCACTCTACTTGAAACTACAAAGAATAAAGTCTCACACAATAATAATGGCTTTCACAAATTCTGACCATTTAGAAAGTCTTAGTGAAGGTATTTATATAGATAAAGTTTTAAAAACTAGCCAATAGACACATACATCTAATGACCATCAAGGGTTGTTGAATTCTTCCATGGTCATTAAGGTTGTAATGTCTCTTTTTAATGATTGTTGGTTGAATGTAATAGGTGTGGAACTTTTCTGTCAATGGTCATTAGATTTTCATCATGCTCATTGGTTAACCTCTCGATGTGCATTGATCTTTTCTGGTCATTTATTTAGCTTAAATTTAGAAAGATTAGTTGAGGCATTTCTTGAAAGTTTTTTCAATAGGGTACTAGAATTCATCCTCATTCATTAGTCTTTCCATAGTCATTAAATGTTTTTGTGCTATCATTGAGCTATCTTTTAAATTATGCAAATGTGTTAGGGTATTTCCTAAAGACTTTTTTTAATGCTCATTGTCCATGTTCAACAGTCATTTTCTTCTATAGTAGTTGGTACATTGCATATGATCATTAAAGTTGTTTGTTTCAACTTATCTTCATTTTTTATTTTTCTTTTTCTGTTCTTGTACTCTTTTTTATCCTAAAGTTTCTTGTTTGCCTTTATCACTAAATTATTTGTTGGCATGCTTAGGTCCTCCCACCTTTAGATATGCTTTGCTTTTATTTCTAAAAGCATATAAAGGGATCAAACAATCTCCCATTGCTTTTGACATGTCTTCCTCTTTAGGTGCTATTAATTTTCATATAATGAGATGATATATCTAATAAATAAAAAGTATTCATTATTATTAAATTATAGTTACCATTACCCGTTCATCCAATATATCTTTATTAACCATGACATGTTTATCTTTGTCATTCCAAATAAAGTTATTATAATAAGGATCAAGATTTCCATAATAGCAAAATATTGTTTCT
Source organism: Omphalea diandra (assembly GCA_949677035.1). Taxonomy (NCBI): domain Eukaryota; kingdom Viridiplantae; phylum Streptophyta; class Magnoliopsida; order Malpighiales; family Euphorbiaceae; genus Omphalea; species Omphalea diandra. The sequence continues at coordinate 9,201 of CATIWR010013145.1, read as the reverse complement.
TCAATGCTTTCGCACTTGACTCAATATATGGTGAAGCCTTGAGTCCACATCCTGGTAATCTATCAATCAATAAGTTTTTTGCTTATCTAGAATACCTAGGTTTTAAGTTAGGACTATTTAGTTCTTTCTATTCATCATTCATTTCCATTAAACAATTAACAAGTATAACATCTTCTTCTTTAGTCCATTGATGAGAGCTAGTTTTTCCTATTTTAGTCTTATTTTTAATTGCATTTTAAATGGTCCTTCCGTTCCTAATAATTAATAAATAATCATTTCAAAGTAATAGTAATAAAAAAAGATACATCATGATAATATAACAAATTTAAATAGATATAATGCTCATCAAGTATAATAATTAAAGCATTAAAATACCAAATAAAACATTTTCACCATAAAAAAAAAATAAATTACAGTTTAGCAACCACATAGAAAATCAAAAAGAAAAATATTACCTAGTCTTATCTAAGACCTTCTTGTGGCCATCCAACTATTAAGCATGTCTCGTGCCAAGTTACCCCTCCATAGACTCCAAGCATCAATTGCTTCTATATAATTATAGTACTAATTTGATTAATGCCATATTCTGATCCATTGATGTCCTTACTAACCTGAGATTCTATAGGGTCATTATACATTTTGTTTCTTATGTAGTTATAGAGAAAACAAAAAGTGATAATAATTCGACATTTAGCTTTCACTGGATAATATTATCTACTAATATCTTCCATCTAGCTTTAAGGATGCCAAAACACCACTCTAGTACATTTTTGGCTTGTGAAAGCTTCATATTAAAGAATTCATGCATGGTAGGTTAATGCTCATGCCTTCACTCATTAAGATGATAACTCACTCCTTTACAAGGTGCTAAGAAACCTTCACCATTTGTATATCCATCATCACATAGGTAATAACAACCTTTATAAAAGTAATTATGCTTGATTAAAAAGTATTTGTATTTGATTAAATTTTATAATATTATCTAATAATTGAAGTCTATAAAATAACTACTTTTGTTAGAGTGTTATGACCTTGGGTTACTTTTAATCCATTTCTTCTTGAAATGGCATCTCTAGAAATTCGAGAATCTTATGTTGAACGTAGGACATTGTAGCTATATGGCTTTTACTTGATGTATATCTAGATTTGTCATTTTCTTTCATAATGTTCACTATGTAAGTTCCAGCTAAAGTGACCAAGCAATTCTACAAATAAGGGTTTAAAAAATAAGTATCTTAGATATTATAAACTTGTAAGTTAAAGATTAAAAAAATTATATAGTACCTTAAACTATTCCAATGAGTATCAATTAAATTCTGAGGCACTAGTGCTTCACTAGTAACTTATCTTGAAGACACCAAACAATGTTAAGCACATAATGAAAGTATTTATTAATTATCTCTCCATACCTTTTTCTTTGTTGTTATACAATTCTATTCTTTTCATTATGGGCAAGCATGAATAAAAAGAAAGCAACCATCTCCTTTATACCTATATTTTTAGTTTTTTAATTAATCATTTGTGACTAACAAATGACATAACTTATGAAAAGCTTTCCTATCTGTATGTATGTTCTCAATACACTTATCATCACTATAAAACATCATATTCTCTTTTAAGTTCATTTGTTCTAATATGATGCTTATTGATGCTTCTCCAACATATTCAATCACTTTTCAATATCGTATTTGACTAATAATTTTAACACACAGTAGTGCAAATTAGGTTTCTAAGGTTTATAAATATGAAAGAAGTATTATTGCAAATTGCTTCATTCTAGATAATGGTAATATATGATAAAAATATATATCATACTACTTATCATTAAGTTTAATACAAAATAAATTAATATGATGTCCATTAAACTTTTGGAATATGGTTTTTGTAACTTCCCATGCCTATTCGTTATATTTATAAATCTACTTTATAATTTGCATATCCACAAACTATAAAATTCTAGATATATGCTTTCAAACAAACAATCTTGAATAGAAACTTAGTAATCACACCAAGATCAATAGAACATTACAACTTTCTGCATATATAATTATGTAACCATAAAAAAAAAAAAAAAACTCATAGCTCTATCATAATAGCATATGACGTACATTAAAATCATGCACATGCACTATAAAAAGCTACATATACAAATAAATACCACCATAAAAAAACCTTTTGAACCATGGATCCATATTAAGAAATTTATTTTATATTATATTATAATTTATATTTATAGTAATATTTATGTATTTTATATATTATATTTATATTGATGTTTATATACTTTTATATATTTATATTTATACTATATATAATTTATATATTATTACATATTATATTTATAGTTATATCTTTCAAGATATGAAACAATAATTATTTCACATGTAAATGTTAAAGAAAGTTAAACAAAAAGTAAAAGAAAAGAAAAATGACTATAACAACACAAAGTAAAGAATTTCAATAGACCAATAAGCATATTACATCATACACAATATAAATTATATGAGTTTAGTATACAAACAACACAAGAAAATAATAGAAATGAAATAAATAAAAGAAACAAAATACTTGATAACTTTATTTTGCTTTGTTTTGTTGTGTAATTTGCTTTATTTGTCATATAACTTAGTTTTTATTAGGGTTGTATTAAGCAAACATAAGTTTAACAAATAAAATCACATATAAGGTTATATGTCTATATATATTATATTAATTTAGGATATATTTATCTATATATATTTATATAATTTATAATAGATAGGAAAGTAACTTTTCCATCCTTTAAGGTGGAAAAGTACTTTCTCATATATATTAAAAAGTAAAGAGCATGACCCATATATTCAGGAATTAAACTTTCTTCAAAATGTAATATTTTTATGCAAACTAAACACTAAAATTTAACATTCCTAAACTACTTTTCCTTGAGAATCTCACACCCAAATTGCCCCCATCATTCACTTTAGAGGTTGAGATAAATGTCTTAGCAACTTGGGGTCACACGGTCAAGAAAAATAACTCACACCTATCTTATAAGTATCTTTTAGCCTATATCAAAAAGAAAAATGTAATGCTAATAACACTGATAGTATAATCATAAGTTAATTTATATTGGTTAAGCTACTAATGGTATGCTCATAAGTTAATTTATTTTGGTTAGTCTAGAGCCCACCTTTATCTATTTATTGTTTTAGTTTTTAAATAATATGTAACTACTTCCTACCATTTAGCACTACAAAACAAATCTTTATTAGCAGAAGATTCCATCGTTAAAGCCATATATTCTATTGTCAACCATGCCTATTGATAGCTTAGTGATGAAAAAATTTTTATTGCTAAATAGCACATCGCGAACATCCTAATGATAGAATGGATAGTTTTATAACTACCTTAGTAATGAAAATTTCATTAATAAAATGGATAAGATCATCACAAAGTTAGTGATAGAATAAATTCCATCATGACACTAATGAAAGAAATTTCATTGCTAAATGGAAGCAAGATTTTTGCTAACTGATCAAATATGATTTATATTAATTTTAAAAATCTGAAAATATCCATAGCTATTTTATTGCTAGCCTATCCTTATTCTGTCGTAAAAATCATAAGTCCTTATTCCTTAAGAAAACACATCTAAAACTATTATCTAGTGTCAAAAGTAAAGGTTCATTAAAGTATGCTATTATCCAACTATTTATCAGTTATTGAAATTTAAATAAAATATTTATCCATGAAGAATAAGTAGGCATATTAAGTCTCTCAAAAATAAAAGAGACACTTTATAGCTGAGGGTGTTTAGAAATTTCAACTCTAATGAAGAATGGAAGAAAAAAAAATAAAAAATGAAAAAAAGCAAACAAAAAGTTGATTTCACAACTAGATAATCAAATCTTCACCCATAAATAATATTTTTAGTAGTAGATATCTCTTAACCCATAAGATCTAATCATTTTATACCAGTATTTGCAATAAGATTAACATCTCTAACCTTAATGTTCAGGATCATAACTTTAATAATCTATAGAAATTCATTCAATTAATAAGCATAGATTCTGCAAACCATGAAAATAATTCCTCTTCATACATTGTATTTCAAAATTCTGCTAATGGTAAATTATTAAAAAAATAACTAATTAAAACTATATAAAATAAATGAACACTCACATCAAATTCACTAAGTAAATCACACTTCACAAAGTACACTTCTCCAACATTGCATAAACTAAAGAAAAAAACTTCAATCATCTTCACATCTATCAAACTCACTATCATCTTTAAATCTTCTCTAACATTGTACTTCTTTGTTTGATATGTTTTTTTCTCTCAGTTTCTTATGAATTGTCAATAAGGATAGGTTTAAATCAATTCATGATTGTCAAAAAAGAAATTAAGTGGTTAGATGAGTGATGAATTTATTACAAACACTATAAGAAATAGTAAAATTACCAATGAAATTTATCAACGAAAAAATGTCTGTAGGAAAATTTCAACAAATCACCAATGAAAAGGTAAAAAAAATGTACCAAGAAAAGCAATGATGGATTACTAACGAAATAACAACGAAATTTGCCAACAGATAAATTCCGTCCGTAAATTTTGGTGCAAAAATTTGGTGTTGAACTTTACCGATGAAATCACTAATGAAGGTATGCGAAAAGACACACGAGAATTAGTGCACCAAAACTTTTGTCGGCAATCTATCGATAACTTGTTTTAAAAAATTAAAATTATTTACTGAAAAGAGTACTGACAGAATCACTAATATAACGTGATAGTTTTCGTTGATAATCCATTGGTAAATTATTATTAATAACATGCTGACTTCTCCTCTTTATCTTCTTTCTCCTCTTTCCCGCAACACTCTCTCTCTCTCTCCCTCCACTCCCCCCCCCCCCCCCCTATTTATCTGCTCTCTTTCTCTCCTTAGTCTCCCATGATACACCACACCACCAGGTCGTCGTCATCACCGTTTATAGGCCAACACGAGTTGGCAATTTCTAGAAATTGTTGTAATTTTTATAATTTTTGAGAATTTGTGTTGAATTATGGAATTTTATTGTAATATTGTAATAATGGAATAATGAAATTTGTTTTAAGTTCTATGAATTTTGATAGTGTTAATTTTTGTAATTTTTATGAATTTTTGTTAAGTTTTGTGAATTATATTATAATGTGAATTTTTGTAATTTTTGTTCAGAAATTAAATTTTGTTATGTATAATTTATTGAGTTTGATTTATTTAAGTTTTATTGGGAAATTTATTTAATTTATGTATATAATTTGTTGTAAATTTATATGTTTTGTTTATGCATATAAATTAAATTCTCTTTAGTTATGTATATAATTTGTTGGAAAATTTGTGGTGAGAATATTGTTTGTAAATTTTGTATTGATTTTGTGTGAAATTTGTTGGGAAATGCGAGTAAATATATTGTGAAGTTTGAATTTTTTTAATTTATATAAATTCTTGAATATTGGAAATTTATGTAATTTTTGTTGGAAAATTATATTTTGTAATTTATATAAAATTACAAAATATTATGTATATTTGATTTATATGAATTATTGGAAATTTTGTAATATTGTGTAATCAAGTTAGTGTTATTTAGAGATTAAATTTAGTAATTTAATAGTGTAATCAATTTGGTGCAATATTGTGTAATCAATTTAATGATTAAATTTAGTAATAAGTGCAAATTTATTAAATTATGTAATTTAATAAATTTAGTAATCTAAGTGTTATTTAATTACATTGTAGAAATTTTAATAAATTTTGTAACATTTAATTTAGTAATTTAATAAATTAAATAAATTTAGTAATTTAAGAGTAATTTTGGTCAATCTGATAATTTATTGTATAAACTTTGTAGAGATTTAGTGTAAAATTGGTAAATTTATTACATTTATTAATTTAATAAATTAAAAAAATTTAGTAATTTAAGTGTAAATTTATTAAATTATGTAATTAAATTAAAATTTTACTTAACTTTGTAATTTAAGTGTAATTTAATTTAATTTTAGAAATATACTCTAAATTTTAGTAATTTAAATGTAATTGAATTAAATTTGAGAAATCATAGAAATGTTTGAAAATTTAATTATATTTAGTCAGTTAATTTTTGAGAATTTAGAAATTATAGATTTATTAACTTTTCTAATTGAAGTGTGTCTTTAATTTGTGAAATTAGTGTAATTTAATGTAATTTTAGAAATTTTATAAATTGATATGTGTATTTTATATTATTTTATTTTCATTTGGTGATTAGGTTGAAATCTGTTTTGATTGAGTTTAATACTTTAGCTCTTCAAGAGTTCGGTATTTAATTTAGAAGTTTTTGAAATTTAAAATATGAATAAAATTTAAAATTTTGTATTATATGAAAATTTTGGATGTTAGAATAAAATAATTGTGTTTAATAGTGGGTATGTTAATAAATATTTGTATATATGTATCTTTATATGTAATTGTTGGATTAGGATGGTTAATCCTAAATCTTGAACCTCTTTTAATATTGACAAAGGAGATTGATCAATTCTAATGTTTCAAATAAGTATTGTTTTGTATTTTTTATTTAGCCTCTAAATTGAAGTTGGATGAAGTCCATAATCTCTAAAGAAAGCAAAGTGTCTCCTAATTTGCGACTGCAACTTCATAAATCGTGACCGCGAACTAGACTAAGGCAGGTTGAAAAATTGAACAAACAAATTCGCGGGCCACTTCTCTGCATCGACCCATTCAAAGATAGGAGAATCAAAGTCACAGACGAATTCGCGGTGTGTGTCACGCCTCAGTGGCGACCGCAAATTTCAAAGTAACTCAAGAGGGAATCAAGTCTACAACCACAACATGACAAGTGTCCCAGGTGACCATTGGAAGACAAAAATCGCAATGGCAACTTGTGGGTAGCGACTGCGAATCCTGAATAAGAAGATAAACATTTTGACAAACGAATTCGCGTCCTAAGTCGCGGCCTGTACAAGAAAAATCATGATCGCTACTTTTATGAACAGGTGAAAGGCAATAACTATATTTTCCTGGTGAACCAATGAGAAGATGACATGTGGACTAGTTGTTAGACACAAACGATAATTTTGCCGCATTTTTGGGCTCCTGTATGGAAAATTGGAAAATCGCGACCGCGAAAGAGTAGTAGCGGCCGCGAATGAAGCCTGACAAGTATTTAATGCATAATCGGTCTAGCATACTTTAGAGATTTGCTACCAGTTTTATTGCAACATCTCTTTGGTGGGTAGAGGCTATAAATACCTCACCAAAATGTAAATGCAAGAGAATTCATTAATTTGTATCCCAAACTCTTGCAATTTTGCTACTTAATCTTTTATATTCTTTAAGTGATTGTTTGGTGTAAGCATAAACACCATTTGTAAAGGTTGTAGTGTGAGCCTGTAAAAACACAAAAGAGAGGTTACTGTATGAGCCTTAAAAACACAAGTCTAAAGATTGTTGTGTGAGCCTCAAAAACACAAGTGTAAAGGTTGTTGTGTGAGCCTTGAAAACACAAGTGTAAAAGTTAGGTGTGAGCTTAGAAACACCATTTGAAGATAGTGGAACACCCAATTGCTGAGAATTGAAGAGTGAACATAGGGTCGATTATATCCGAACCACTATAAATCTTGTGTCTCTTTTCTACTCATTTTCTTTCTTATATTCTTATTTTAATTTTTATACACCAATTCAAACCCCCTCCCCTTCTTAGTGTCTAGGGCCAACAAGTGGTATCAGAGCCAAGCCTCACATTCTAGCCTTAATTGGGTGAGATAAGATCAATAGCACAAGAGGGAATCCATTCACACCTCAAGCCTCACTTTGATGGATCCGACTATACTCATTGGAAGTATAGAGTGGAAATCTATCTTGATACAGATGTGGTGGACCTCTAGGATGTGGTTGTCAAAGAATGGAAGCCACCCATTAAGGTAGTGGATGAAATTGAAGAACTTATCCTAAGAGAAGAATGGGTTGAACCTCATTGGAGATCAAATGGCAAAAATAAGAGGGCAATGACCACTCTTCTAAGCTCTGTTTCTAGAGAAGAGATTGGAGACACTTGAAAACTACCATGAAGGCACAACACTAGTCAAGTCAAGTTGGTTGGAGATGCACGTGACCGAATGAGAGCTATTCATGATGAAGGACAATGAAAGCATCATCGAAATGATGAATAGGCTCCTATCTATAGTCACCAACATGAAGAAATTTGGAAGGACTCTCACAAACTATGAGGTAAACATAAAAATCCTCAAAACAGTTTCTTTAGATAAATTTGATGCTAGAGTGTGCAACATCTAAGAGTCCAATTCAAAGATTGGGAAAGTGCCAACAGATGTGTTGATAGTCAAACTCTTAACTCATGAGTTGGCCTTACAAAAAGATGAGCAAATGAAGAAGCTAAGAGGCCAAAGAGAAAAACCAAAAAAAGAGAGAAGAATCTTGGCTCTTAAATCTTTAACAAAGGAGAAGAAGGTAGAAATTACCTCAAGTGATGAAGAAAGTGACAAGGAAGAAGAGGAGCTAACAATGCTCTCAAGGAGGATAAAGGAGTTCATCAAAAAAAGAAAAGAAAGAAAAGGTTTCAAGAAGACAACTCCTAGTCCAAGAGAAAAATCCAACGATGTCACTTGTTATGAATGTGGCAAGCAAGACCACATCTAGTATGAGTGCCCCAAATTGAAGAAGAAGAAGAAAAGATGGGATAAGGAGAAGAAGAAGAGCTTTTCAGCCATTTGGAATGACAGTTCAAGTGAAAAAGAGGAAGAATGAGAAGTTGCCAATATTTGTTTCATGTCACAAGAAGATTCTACAAATGAGGTAAACACTTCTTCCCATTTTAATTCTGATTTTGAATTTGATGAGATAGATGAAGAGCTTCTAGAGGCTCTAACCATGAGATGTGACAAATACAAGTCATAAATGAAATCTTATAAAAGAAAATGTCAAAAGTTAGAGGATGATTATAAATCCCTCAATGACATTGTAAAAGAATTGAGAACATCTAATGATGAGCTTAAAAAGTCTGTGGATAGTCTTTCTACATCATCTTCTTCAATGGCTTCACTAAGAAAGGAGAATGACACTCTAAAGGGAGAAGTCATTGAGCCTAAAACACTAAAGAGAGGTTGTTGTGTGGGCCTTAAAAACACAAGTCTAAAGATTGTTGTGTGAGCCCCAAAAACACAAGTGTA
>CATIWR010013144.1:0-11887 GCA_949677035.1 Omphalea diandra | reverse complement strand
TATATATATATATATATATATATTAAATTGACCTATGGAAAATTCAATTGTCTCATAATATAAGTCCATATGATAACATAATAAACCTAAAAATTGAGGTGCTAATGCAAAATTGTCACCTCATGCAATACAGATGGTAATGGAAAATAATCTAGTACTTAATCCATCATTAGGATGTTTAGGAAGAACATATTAAGAAAATCAAAACGTCATGGAAGCCTCAAGCTCATACCTGAAAGGTATGAAAGCCTTAAGCTCATACCTAAATCACAAACTTAATGTTAACTTTTTTTTCCTCATTAGCAACTAAAAAGGAAAAAAAATTATAATGCTTACCTACATCTAAACCATGGCCCATTAGTCAAATTATTATCTCCTTTGGCTTTCATTTTGAAGAAGTATCCCATCCACTGTCTTAATATGTGTTTATGGCTTTTGTGAACATCATGTGATTTCTTAAGTGCATTATCCATAAACTGGTTAGTCTCATGATCATTTTTTGAATGTCAGTCACATTTTCTCTACAGAATAAATTCAAGGAAAAAACCATATTCACATCCTCTAGAATAAACCCTAGCTCACCCCAACAAAGACATAATAATGTGTATTAAGGAATTCCATTTTGCAAATATATCTTGCCATACAATTTTATCACCATCATACTTTATATCTAACCGACTCAAAATCATAATAGTTGTTAACACACTAGTTTTTCTTAGTATTGTCTTGTAATTTGGTTTCTTAAAAATATAATGCATCCACTCTTTTCATCTATCATAAGTCTTGGATAATTGGCAAAATATGTTCAAGAGAATAGAATGTAGAACTAACTCAGTAGACATAGGTTTTCTTGATTGAGATTGAGATTCACAATTGATAAAGTGAAAGTCTCCTTTAGGAGGAAAAATATTAAATTCTTTCTTTTTCTACTAGTTCAAAACAAATAAAAAGAGGATTAAATCTTTTAAAGTATTCCAATTTGGGATTAAAGAAATGCGTTTATCCCTATGCACCAACAAATCTTTTTTTTTTTTTTTTTATAGTAAAGCTACTCTATTGAGACATCTTTTCTTTTTATTTGAGGATTTTTTTCTTAGTTACAGTCTTGGTATTCATTATAGGGGATATGGTAAATACTTAAAAAAGTACTTGCATCTATAAACATGAGAACAAGATATTTAAATGTTTGAGTAAAGAAATACAAGATGCAAAACTAATACAAGATAATCAACATGACTTAGTCATTTGAATTGTATAAGATGCATGTTAATTTCAAGATGACTTAGGAGCTGGTAATAATGCATAGTCTTTAATGCATCAAGTCTTGATGCACAAATCCTGATGCAAAAGTATGCATAAGCCTTAACACACAATTCCTAATATACAGTCCCTTATGTATCAAGTCTTGATACACAGTCATTGATGCATCAAGTCCAAATGCACAAACCCCAACATATCAAGTAGCAATGAATAATCCCTAATGTATCAAGTCCTAATGCTTCAAGTCCTAACACATAGGCCTTAATGCAACAAGTCTTAATGCATAGTCTCTGATGCATCAAATCTCAATGCATAAGTCATGATGCATAGGTCCTGGTGTGCAAGCCTTGATGTACAAATCTTTATGCATAGTCTTTGATGTATCAAATCCATAATGTATAAAGCTTGAAGAATTTTTTTGTATTTTAAAGCTTTAAATTATTTTTATGTAAAGAATTTTCTAAATTATTAAACTTTAATAATTAAATTTATTATTATTTTATAATATATTATTATTTCAGAAAAAATTATTATTAAATAAATAAAATAATAAAAATTATAATTATAGTTAAATTAGTATAATAAATTTTAATAATAATATAATCTTTAGATAAAAGAATAAAAAATTCATAATTTATTTTTTCTCTTGTTAGTCAATTTTTTTTATTTTTCTCATTATATGGAAAACTAAATATTGATTATCATAAATGTGAATAATTTTCTACATTATTAAACTTACCATATTATTTTTATAAAATTTCTATGCTGTTAAACTTGCTAAATTATTTTTATAAGAATAATTTTCTATATTGTTAAACTTCCTAATTTATTTTTATATGAAGGATTTTCTATATTATTAAATTTTTTAAATTATTTTTATGTGAAGAATTTTCTATATTATTAAAAAAATTTCTATATTTTCTTTTGGTTAATTGAGGAAATGAAATATTAATTTTGCAACATGACAAATTAAAATATAGTAAATTGCCAATACTTAATAAACGACAAATATTTTCTTGAAGTTGAATCTAAGACCGAAATTAATAATAATAATAATAATAATAATAATAATAATAATGCAAAAATCATTATTATTATTATTATTATTATAGAAAAATCATTATATATTGTTTTTCATGTTAAACAAAATTTGCTCTTTAATATTTAGTCCTCTGCTATTAAAAAGAAAAAAAAAAAAGGAAGCATGATTCGCATGTTACTTCAAACGAATTGTTAAAATATATATATAATTTATATTTTTTCATTTTCAAAGAGAAGAATAAGTTTGGCCATTAAAAATTAGAATTAAAAAACAACACACACAACATCTATGATGTTTTGCTTTCAGGAAAACACACGCACATCTGTGGTGACCGATAATGAATTGAAACAATAGCCAATATTATCCTATACCTGCGCATATGCAGGTTGTAATTTTTCACCCGAACTGAAAATTTGATTTAAATATACTGAAAAATGAAGACTTAAACTCGATTCAAATTTGGACAAATTCGAAATAATCTGAAAATTTTTTGTATCGCGTCAGTTTGGATCAAAATTAATCTAGCGGGTCAGGTCAAAACTAATTTATTCCCATGATTTAACCCAATTGATCTGATAACAATATAAAATAATAAATTTTAGTAGTAAATATATATAGCTTAGAACAGTGATAAAAATATTATTATGACAATATTACTTCTTCTTATATATAGTTTATAGGGACTAAAAATTTAGTGTCAATATATTATAATAAAATATTATAATAAAAGAGTTTATATCATAATTTATCTTACATGCTCATTTATTATAATAAAAATTTTTAAGTGAAAAATTTGTGGGCTCAATAATTCAAAAAACTCAAACCTTTTTGTAAATTTTCAGTTATATCTAATGTTTTTATTTGAGTTAATTTTACTCGAATTTGATGAATTAGTTTCAATTATACTCCAAATCAAAATCGACATTTAAAAATTAGTATATTTAAACTCAATTGATCTTCATATTTTTTTAAATTTGTTCAATTGGATTCAAAATTAAATTTAAATATTACTAAGATAATATTTTTATTTTTATTCAATTTAAATAATTTTCATATTAATATTAAATTTTTATTTTTATTTTAGTCAATAAATTATTAATTTTGTATTTTTAAATTGCAAATTTTATTTCTATATATTTTAATAATAGACTAATAATTAATTTTTATTTTAAATATAATTTTTTTGAGAATCTTCATGTTCATATCATGTAACTGATTTTTTTTAAATATTTTTAGAAAAATTTATTTTAAATGATTTAAATAATTTATTTTAAAATATATAAATTAATTTTTTAAGGAGAGATTGAAAGAAATTTTTTTGAAATGAGAGATTTATAATTTAGGAATTAAGATTTCAAAATTTTTAAAATTTTAAATTTAAATATAAAATTATCATTTAAAGTATATAATAAATTTAATTAAGTAAAACTAGGATTAAATTGGATAAAAATAAAATATAATCTTAATTAAGCCCATGTAATTGACATTTTAAGTATTTCTTAAAGTTTTATTTTAAATTATTTAACTAATTTATTATTTAAATATAAAATTAAATTCTTAGGGAGAGATTGAGAGAAAAAAAAATTAAATGAAATATTTAGAGATTTTATGAATTATAAATTTAAATTTTTAAAATTTATAGATTTAAATATAAAATTAAAATTCTTCATATAAAAGTTTATGATAAATTTAATTAATTAAAAAATAGTTAAATTAAATATAAAGTAAAGTTAATCAAGCTCATGCAATTAATTTTTAAATACATTTTAAAGTTTTTTATTTTGAATAATTTATTATTTAAGATATACAAATTAAATATTTTAGGGAGAGATTGAAAGAATTTTTTAAATAAGAGATTGAAAGATTTTATGAATTTTTAAATTTAAAATTTAAATATTTTTAAATTAATTGAGAAAAAATGAGAATTGAATAAAAAAAAGTATCATCTTAATTAAGTTCATGTAATCATTTTTTAAAAATATTTCCTAGTAGTTTTTATTTTAAATATTTGAATACTTTATTTATTAAAATATAAAAATTAATTTTTTAAAAGATTGAGAGAATTTTTTTTCTTAGAAAAATGAAAACCTGAGAGATTTTATAAATTCCAAATTTAAATTTTTAAAATTCTTAAATTTTAAATTTAAATATAAAATTAAAATTTATTATTTCAGAAGTACATAATAAATTTAATCAAGCAAAAATAAGATTAACTTGAATAAAAACATAAGTATCACATTAATTAAACTCTAACTTAATTTTAAATTTGATTGAATTAGTTGAAAAAAATATATGCACTTTACTAAATTCTAATTTTGACTCAAAATATAATTAAAACCAATTCATCAAATTAAAATGTAATGAACTCAATTAAAATTTTAAATACAATTGAAAATTGCTTAATGATTTCAATTTTTTAGGTTATTTAGCCAAAATTTTCCATAATTTCTTAAATGGGTTTAATATATAAAAATTTTTTTTATCACAAGTTTACTTTTTTTTTTTGTTTATAATAATTGTAATAAATTTGATTTTTTTTTATCATGATAAAATCATACATTAAAATAAAATTAATTTTATCATAATTTATAAAAAAATTTTTGTAATGAGTGGTTTGCTATCATTGGATATTATATGTTTGTTTATAAATTATTTAAAATTATTATATATGACTAGAATATAGTTCTATGTGGATTTAATTTAATTGCTTATTTTCATTACATATATTCATTTGCTTAAAAAATAAATTATATTTGGTTTATTAAAAATTTAAATAAAAATAAAAAATTTTAATCAATTTATATTTTATATAAAATCTATTTAACTAAATTTTTTTAAGAGAAAATTATTATTTTTAATAAATTATGAGAAAATATTATATAAATAATAAAAAAATCTAAATGAATGTATAAAAATTGAATAATAAATAATTTGACTCGACTTGAAATATCATTTTTTAAAAATAAATCTGAAACTCGACCTAAAATCCTTTCTTCGTGCAAATTTTGGTGGGTAATTAAAATTCACCTAAAATCTTAATGATAAAAAAAAACTCGACTTAAAAACCACTCAATCTGAAAAAAGATTTGATCCAAAATAACCTAACTTGACATGTTTGCTACCTGCACCCACACGTGGAGTTTGCTCCAATCATCAATTATCGATTCCGTGGAACCCTTTTTAATAATCTTGCATGTGTTGCTTTTGGACAAGATAAACTTAGCCAATAAGAAAAGAACAAATCAATTTCTATTTCTTAGGCTCCGTTTGATTGTGAAAATATTTTTCACAATTTTCTCTATTTGGTGTGCCAAGAAAAATTAATTAATATAAAATATTTTCTAGTAAAAAAAATTAAATTATTTTTCAAGAAAATGATTTCTCGTTTTGAAAATAGAAAATCATTTTATGGATTTTTACAAACTCATCCAAATGAAAAATAAATTACATAAATACATGTATTTATTATCATTGATTATCTTTAACTATCAATATCGTCATCAATCATAATCGATCAATGGTGATCGCAGACGAGAGGTGAGATCCACAAAAAAATTTTGATTTTTTATATTAAATAATAAATAGTATAAATAAAAATATTTATGATCTAAATTTTTGTTATAATCTTATTAATTAAAAGAAAATTAATATTTTTTGTAATGTGTTCTAAACACTCGAAAAATATTTTCCCAGAAAATATTTTCTCAGAAAATATTTTTCTCAGATAATTTATTTTCCATAAAACAAATGAAACATTAGTTATAATAACAATATTTTAGCTATATTATTATTATTATTATTATTATTATTATTATTATTAATTCTTTTCCTTTATCATAAAAGGAAATCAAAACTTTAATTATTTATTAAAAATATTATACCTTCTAACACTATTTCTTTTTCAATCAATTAATTTTAATCTTATTTGGGTTAAGTACTCCTATTTTAATTTTTTAGAACTTTTTGTCTTATAATTTTCAAGGTCATATCAAGTTAAATATATGCACCTTTTAAGCTAAAACTTCAAGGCCTCATATGCTGGGAGCATAATATATATACATTTATTATATATATAAGTATATATTATTTATAATTTAATTACATGAATTGATATTTTTATTTAGACTCTAATTTAATATTTATTTTGATTATGTGAGGAACTAATTTTATGATATATGGATTTAATTTCAAAATTAATAGTAGAGTTTTAGAACTAATTTTACATTACTAGTACGACATAAAGAGATTTGGGTTTATGTGCTTGAAGTGAAGATCATAAAAGAAAATTTAGACTATTGATTATTTAAATTGTATGATATATAGATTTAATTTCAAAATTAATAGCAAATATAACTTAGAGAGATTTGAGTTTATGCACTTGGAGTGAACCTCATAAAAGAAAATTTAACTCTCTTTAACCTTTTCTAATAGGTTTAAATATTAAACTTGCACTATTTATAGCATATATCCTTTTTTTTTTTTTTGCTTTTATCATTTATATTTATACCTTATCTTGTTCAATTATTCTTGCTACCTCCTATCACTATAAAGCCTTCAATTCACTTTTGTCATGATCCTTAATTCATTTTCTCACTTTTTTATCATATAACCTCATTCTCTAAATTTTTTTTCTCTCTCTTTCTCTCTCTTTCTCTCTCTCTTTTTTCTTTTCTCTCAATACCTTCTTGCTTAATTAATACATCACCATTGCATATTTAAACAACTATTTGATTTATAAAAATTAATTGATGGTTAAAATTTTGATTGTCTATAAAAATTTATATTCAATTACATTATGAAAACTAAATTGTAATGTTGTATTTGAGTGGTATTGAGTTATATTCCTGTGGATATTAAATTTAAATTTAATTAAAATCAAATTAATCAAATTATAATATTTTAAATAAAATATCAAAATTAATATTTTATTTTGTATTATAAATTGAATTTAATTGCAGCTTAGTTAAAACAAATATTTTAATTAAGTTAAGATATCTAATTTAAGGTAATTTAAATTTAAATTTAATAAATAGATAAATATAGGTTAAGTGGGTGTGAACACTTATATTCAATACTACTATTAAATATGTTATAGATAGACAAAAGAGTTTTATGTTACTTTGTTCATTTTAATTCTATTCATATTCACTCTTATCCATTCATTTGTCACCTTAAGGGATGACATGGAGAATGAAATGAGATGCTATGAATGTGTTTTAGGGGATATTTTATGTATTTTATGTAAGGAAAATTGTAGGCATCGAATCACTCTGGTGTCACACTTGTGCTACACCCAGGGCTATGTTTGAGCGCGAGTGTAACATAATTTTTTTTTTTTAATAAAAGTGTGCCTTGCATGTTATATTTTTTTTTTTGTTTTTTTTTTCAAATAAGAATCAGAACTTGTTCAAATATTTTTTCCTTTTCTTTTTTCTTCAAATTTTATATAGAAAATAAAAAAAAAATGTTTTGAGTGTATTGGGTGCTGCAGTTTTTTTTTTCTTCAAATAAGAAACAAAATTTGTTTAATTCTTTTTTCTTTTCTTTTGTCATCAAATTCTATAAAGAAAATAAATAAAATATTTTAATGACTTGAGTTTTTTCCTTTTTTATTCAAATAAGAAGAAACAAATTTGTTCAAACGTTATGGGATTGGATCAAATTCTGTATCTGAAATTAAAAAATTATATATAAAAAAAAATTTTCAAAATATGTAAAGAAAATGAATAAATTTATATATAAAGTGAAAATATTCTGTACCAAAATAGAATTTGATTAAGCATATACAGAATTTGAACAAATTCTATATCTAAAATGAAAATTTCATTTCAAATTATATATCTAAAATGAAAATTCTATAGATAAAATGAACAAATTCTGTAATTCTGTATTTGAAGTAAATAAATTTTGTATCCAAATACTAAGTTAAATACAATATAGTATGGTTATTGTTACTATCAATGCAGAGTTTGGCTTATTGCTACACTTATCAAATAAACATTGTCCATCGCTTTCAAAGGGATACATTGGAGTTCCATCAGTCATGAAATGGACTATTGGCATGCCAACTTTTGGTTCATGTGGGGTAATCATGAATTGTGTTGAGAACACTGGTGAATTGGTGGACGAAGAGGATAATCCTTCAAACCTCGTTTCTATTGTCCCATCAGCTCTTCTTTAGTAGACCGGTTCAGTAGACTGAACATGTTGAGTATTTTTCATGCATTTTTTCATAGCTTGTGACCCATTTCTTTAGAAGTAGCTGGAGTAGTTCACTTTTAGTGATCTGTCTCGGGATATAAATGCAAGTGGGAGCATTCTGTATGTCTGCCACAATTAGCAATGCATCATTCTCATGAGGAAGATAAAGATCTATGGCATGGTTTTGAATCTATAGATCATCTGGTAGTGGAGAGCAGCCGTTGTAACTGTAGCGACTTGTGGAGCACCAATGATCTGTATCTGAACCTTCAACGCACTTAGGACATGAGGATCCCTTAGAGACAAATTGAAATTAGGATAAAAAGTGAACATAATAGATCCAGTGTTTAGAGATGTTTCTACAGTCCCTATGACAACATGTTGATATTCTCTTTACTTGTTATCTAGTAAAGCAATTATGGCAAAAACAGACACCTTTTCTCTTGTGATAACTCATTGCTAGCCTTATTGCACTAAATGGATATGGGTATAACCCTAGCTTATCCATTGTTGTATAAACTCTGGAGGGATTTCCAAATAGATGAACTATTCTTCTCCTGTGGCTTGGATAGAACATTGATCAAAACTGGAGGACTAAACATACTCTTTAATAGCTTTAGGAGATTGTCTTATCAAGGTTTAAACTGATCAGGTCCAAGAGTTTTTATTTTTTTGAAAGGCATCATATGGGTTAAGGAAAAAGATATTAGTGTCTTATATTATTGATATTAGAGCCTGTGTTCGTTCATTTTACAAGAGGTGAATAATATATATGATTGAAGGCTAGAGGCACCTAATCCACCATGGAAACACCATTTACTGTTACTACTCCTTCCACAGACACTTCGTCTTCCTCGCAAACCACTCCTACAATACCATTAATAAGTTACTATTTCACTAAGATAGACTACTTATATGAGCTAAGCTATATACCAAGTGTATAAACTATCTTTATGACTGGAAAGATGATGAGAACTAGTCAAAGAAGGCAAGAAAAAGAAAAGGAAAGTGCTCAGAAGAAAGTCTAAGGAGAAGATTTGAAGATGAAAACCCATTTGTTGGCCTGTTGGGACAACCATCAGGTAAATATGACTATTTTGTTAAATATGGTCCAAGCCCAATAACACATCAACCACCACTAGACACATATATGCCTCATCAACCAAAATAGAACCTCAACCTAAAAACCACTACCTTGTTACAAACAAGCTCTTAAGTGGATAAAGAAAGAATCAAGTCACTCTTTACTTACTCCACCGTTATCCTATACAAAACCACTACCATAGATATGTATGTACAACAACTATTCTCTAATGATGACTTCCCACCTTTACCAAACTAGACCAACCTTAACACCCAAATCTGGACCATGGAAAAAATAAAAAATCTAATAGGTACATATTCAAAAGGTCAACCCTTGAGTGTTACTCTAATGGAAGTTGTTTTGAATTGGCAATCAAATAATGCTTAAGTATAAAATAAAATCCTCAAAAGTATATAATTCAAGGTAGACCAGGTCTCGTTGCATGTCTAGCAAATTGATCACAGGCTTGTAGACTATCAGAAGGATATTTATGAATTGATGATTAGGCTTTAAATTTAGATTGAGGAAAAACACAAGTAGGTGATGAAACTGGTAGATCAAAGAGCCCAGACTGATGAAATCAGGAGGAAGGCAATCGAAATTCAAAAGTTAAAAGACCAGCTAAAAAGGATTGAAAAGGATTTCAAAGCTTCACAATAAACCTTGCCAAAACATACCCTTCCTGATCCCTTTGAAATACCCGTATCTCCATCCTATGCCTTGAAACCTCCCATAATTCATACACCAATAACCATAAAGCTTGAACACGTTAGACTCTCTCTTGATTTTTTCCATAAGAAATTAAGATAAGGAAAGTTTTCATTAAACTTTAACCCAAAAAGAACCCAAGATACTTTCATGCACATAACCTCATCAACTGAGTCTGTTGAAAAATCATTACCCAAAAAAGACAAATCTTCAGAAGCTCAGATGATTAATCCCATTACTTCTTATATAGAAAAAAAAGGCTTGGATTGACTTTCAGATGAAAAAACTAGGAGTTGTCCTAAAAGCAGTCTTAGAAGAGTTTTTAACAAGGATAATTGGGAGAATGCAAGATTGGTACATGGCGTGTGATGAGTATTCAAAGCTAAGATTGGTACAAAATCTAAGAGCATCAGAATTCCTGGGAATGCTATACAGTGAATTTGTTAAAAATCCACAGGATTTTACTGATATTACCTTAAAAGAATTCTTTAATATGAGGTGTTGTTTTCTATTAAAGAAAGATTTAGATCTTCAATACTAAAAATGTCTAAAAGTTATTATCAATTAGGAGGTTGGGTAAATCCTGATTTAAAACAGACATTTATAGCCTATCTCCCAGAGTTATTAGCCTCATTCATATATCATATTATCAGACAAAGAGAAAAGTCTATTAATGATTTATATTTTGGAGAAATATACCAACTAATGATTCAAAGACTTGAAAAGGATTGTGATCAAAGGAAGCTCATCCATCAAATGTTAGACAGATAAAAGAACTCATCACTTAAGAAATCATGCAAAGATCAGACCTACTTATCAAGTGCAGCGGTGATGATAAAAGTTGTTATTGTCCTTTGAACAAGAAAAAGCACTATTTCAAAATAAATAAGTCTAATGGGTCATCCAAAAGAAAGAAATGGAGATTCTTCAAAAAAGAAGAAGTACAGAGGCAAAAGGAAGACAAATATATGTTATCTGTGTGGCAATAATGGGCATTTTGCAAAAAATTATCCTAACAAGTCCAGGCAAGCAGCCAAAATGATAAAGCATATCTAAATCTCTACAACAGTAGACTTGGAAGATGCAGATATTGAATCCTTATTCTCAATAGAAGAGGAAGCCTCAACATAAACAGTATTTGTAATTCAAGACTATTCATCCTCTGATGAGGAATTCGATAATAATGGACACATTCAATCAATGCTTTTTTGCAATACTATGATTCCTCTCTCAAGCTATCCTATAGAGATTTCAGATCATTTGGAGGTTGAAGAAGCACATCCAATTCCTTTGGCATTTGTCCACATTACCAGAAAAATTCTTAAAGCCCATTAAGGTAGTGGCCTTTATTGATATAGGAGTCCATCTCTCTATGCTCAATCTAAAAGCATTACCTTCGAAGTATTGAAAGCCTCATTAAAAATATTTAAGGCCGTAAATGGAGAGATCTTTCTGTTGGCCCTTGGCACCAAGAAGGGGGGTTGAATTGGTGTATAAAAATTTAAAAATAAAGAAGAGGGGAAGAATAATGAGAATAATGAACACAAGCGATTTATAGTGGTTCGGGTATTAACCAACCCTACGTCCACTCC
>CATIWR010013142.1:0-29621 GCA_949677035.1 Omphalea diandra | reverse complement strand
ATGAGCAAATGAAGAAGCTAAGGGGCCAAAGTGAAAAACTAGAAAGAGAACCATGGGTCTCAAAGCTTCAACAAGAGAAAAAGAAGTAGACCTCTCCTCAAGTGAAGAGGATAGTGATAAAGAAGGAGAACAACTAGCCATGTTCTCAAGGAGAGCCAAGGAGTTGATAAGGAGAAGAAAAGAAAGAAGAGTCTTCAAGAAATCTGCCCAAAGTCCAAAAGAAAGAACAAATGATGTCACATGCTATGAATATGGCAAACAAGGGCACATGAAGCATGAATGTCCAAAGATAAAGAAGAAAAAGAGATGGGACAAAGAAAAGAAGAAAAACTTCCCCACACTTGGGATGATGACTTTAGTGAAGATGAGGATGAAGAAGAGGAGACCAACATATGCTTCATGGCTCTAGGAGACTCTTCACATGAGGTAGGCACATCTTGCCACTTCAATTCTGATTATGAGGTAGATGAGATGAAGAGCTTTTAAAAGCTCTAACTATGAGGTGTGACAAGTACAAGTCACAAGTTAAAACTTATAGGAAGAAGTGCTCCAAACTAGAAGATGAGTACAAGTCTCTAAATGAGCTCGTAAATGAATCGAGGACTTCTAATGAATAACTCAAGAAATCTTTTGAAAAATTATTTACATCATTTTCTTCCTTAGCCTCACTAAGAAAGGAGAATGACACTCTTAAAGGAAAAGTCATTAAGCTTAGAAGCTCAATCTCCAAATTCCATAAAGGAAAAAAGGCTTTAGATACTCTTATTGTGTCATAAAGACCACCTTTAATTAGGTATGGTCTAGGTTTTAATGGAACACCCTCTACATCTACAGTTATATTTGTTAGAGCTTCACAACCTCAAACCTCAAGCATTAAAGTGATTGGGAAGAAAAGTGCTCCTAGCACTAAGCCTCTTAAGCCTAAAGGTAAAAGGAAGGCTCCCCAAGGCTCTAGAGCTAAGACTCAAAGAGCTAATCATGCTTATATGTATAATAAAAGGCATAGTCATCCTCATAGAAAAATCCTCTACTCCTACTCATCATACATGCACATGACCTTGGTATGAGAAGGCCTCCAACTCATACTAAATTCATGCATAGGAGAAAGACTAACAAGTCTAATCTCTAATGCCACTATTGCATGAAATATAGGCATATCAATATACATTGCTTTACTAGGAAGGATCACCTTAAGTTAGAGGACCCTTCAATCACTAACCCCTTAGGACCCAAGTATGCTTGGGTACCAAATAAAAGGTGATTGACTCTTATTTTGTAGGGATATGTGACTACCACCAAAGCAAGTAATTGGCATGTGGATAGTAGTTGCTCAAAGCATATGACCAGAAATAGAAGACTATTCACATCACTTAAAGAGAAGCAAGGTGGAGATGTCACATTTGGTAACAACGCCAAGGGTAAGGTAATTGGCATTAGTACCATAAATAAGGATGGTTGTTTATTAATTGATAATGTCTTATTAGTTAGTGGCTTACAACATAATTTGTTGAGTGTAAGTCAATTGTGTGACAAAGGTAATAAGGTCACCTTTGATCCTAGGGAATGTCGAGTCACTACTTTGGTGGATGATGAGGTTATTTTCAAGGGTGAAAGGAAAAGCAATACCTACTCAATTGACTTAGACAATTTGGCTAACCAATCTTTCAAGTGTCTCATGTCTTTAAGTAATGAAGCTTGGTTATGGTATAAAAGGCTTGGATATGCAAGCATGGATCTTCTTTAAAACCTATCCAAAGGGAAGTTAGTGGAAGGACTTCCCAAGTTAAATTTCACTAAAAATAAGACATGTGACCCATGCCAAATGGGGAAGCAACATCAAGCCTCCCACAAAGCAAAAAATGTTGTAAGTACATCTAGACCACTTCAACTTATTCACATGGACTTGATAGGACCTATCAGGAGTGCTAGCTTAGGTGGAAAGCATTATGCACTAGTCCTTGTATATGATTACTCTAGGTTTACTTGGGTATCTTTTCTAGCTCATAAGAATGATTCTTTTGATGCTTTTAAAAGCTTTGCAAACAGAGTTTCAAATGAAAAAGGTTACTTCATAACTTATATTAGAAGTGACCATGGAAAAGAATTTCAAAATGAATCATTGGAATTTTTCATAATTTCTCAATTCCTAGAACACCACAACAAAATGGTGTTATAGAGAGGAAAAATAGGACTTTGGTAGAGATGGCTAGGACAATGCCCAATGAGTATTTCTTACTAAATTACTTTTGGGCTGAAGCCATCAATACCTCATGCTATATTACAAATAGAGTTTTTAAAAGACTCATTCTCAATAAAACCTCTTATGAGCTTTGGAAAGGTAGAAAACCCAAAATTTCATACCTAAGAGTATTTGGATGTAAGTGTTATATTTTGAACACTAAGGATAATCTTAGGAAATTTGATTCCAAAACCAATGAAGGAATCTTCTTAGGCTATTCCACCTCAAGCAAGGCATATAGGGTATTCAATAAAAGTTCTATGGTAGTTGAAGAGTCTATGAATGTTGTCTTTGATGAATCTAATAAACTTGATCTTGGGAAAGGTATTTTTATTGATGATCTTATAGGAGATCTTGAAAAGCTGGAATTAGAAGAAACTATAAGAAAAGATGATAAAGGTAAAGAGAAAAGTGAATCATCAAGGATTGATAAGGAACCACAACATCAACAAGAAGATGAACCAAGACAAAAGCTACCCAAAGATTGGAGATTCTCCAAGTATCACCCTAAGGACTTGATTATTGGTGATACCTCTAAAGGTGTAAGTACTAGATCTCAACTCTTAGATAATAATCTTGCATTTGTCTCTCAATTAGAGCCAAAGTTAATTGATGAGGCTATTGTTAATGAAAGTTGGGTACTTGTTATGCAAGAAGAACTAAATCAATTTGAGAGAAATAAAGTATGGGAACTTATCCCTATGTCTAAGGAACACCCAATTATAGGTTGTAAGTGGGTGTTTAGGAACAACTTAGATGAGCAAGGTGTCATCACTATAAACAAGGCTAGATTGGTTGTTATGGGATACAACCAAGAGGAAGGCATAGACTATGATGAAACCTTTATCCCCGTAGCAAGATTAGAGGCCATTAGGATTCTTTTAGCATTTGTATTTCATATGAATTTTAGAGTTTTCCAAAGGGATGTTAAGAGTGCATTTTTAAATGGCATTATAGAGGAGGAAGTTTATGTTAAACAACCTATCGGTTTTGAATCACATTGTTTTCCAAACCATGTTTTCAAATTAAACAAAGCCTTATATATATTGAAACAAGCTCTAAGAGCTTAGTGTGAGAGGCTTAGTTTGTTTCTTTTATAAAATGATTTTGAGAAAGGAAAGGTTGATACTACATTATTTGTTAAAAAGCACAAGCATGACACTTTAATTGTCCAAATTTATGTTGATGATATTATCTTTGATACTACTAATAAAAATTTGGCATGGAAGGAAGCAAAGTAGCAAAACTTCAATGAGTGGCACCATCAAGCTAGACAAGGATGAATCGGGTACGGTGGTAGATGAAAATAGATATCGAGGTATGATCAGATCTCGACTCTATCTTACTGCTTCTATAATGTTTAGTGTTTGCATGTGTGTTAGATTTCAATCCTCTCCTAGAGAGTCTCATTTGAATGTTGTGAAGAGAATTTTCAAATATTTGCATGGCACTATTCACTTAGGACTATGGTATAGTAGGAACACATCTTTTAGCCTAGTTAGGTATTCGAATACAGATTACGCAGGAAGTCTCTTAGATAGAAAAAGCACTTCCAGGACTTGCCAATTCATAGGTGAATGCCTAGTTTCATGGTTTAGTAAAAAGCAAGTATTGGTTGCCCTGTCCACCATGGAAGCTGAGTATGTAGCGGCGGCTTATTGTTGCACTCAAGTTCTTTGGATGAAACAACAATTGAAGGACTTTGGTAAAGCAATTGATCACATTCCTATCAAATGTGACAATACAAGTGTTATCAATCTTTTAAAGAATCCCATCCAACATTATAGAAGTAAGCACATAGATATTAGACATCACTTTCTTAGAGATCATGTGCAAAAAGGTGATGTTGTGTTAGAATTCATTGACACTAATCATCAACTTACAGATATTTTCACTAAACCTCTAAATGAAGAAAGAATGAACTTCATTAAGAGAGAATTGGGAATGCTTGATGGAAGCTCCCTCAAGTGAAAATTTTTATTTGATCTTATGTTTAAATATGATATATGTGTGATTGATGATTGTTATGGATGGCTTTATTATTTATTTAGGGGATCATATGTTTTTCAAAAAGGGTTTCATCCATATCCTTGCTGACTCACAATTTGTAGTCGTTATTCCTTCTTCACGATCGCGAATTACAAATCAACTTCTACCGGCTATCAAATATCAATCTGCAGTCGTGAAATTTTTCTCCACCACTAATTTAGGTCATTAATTTCACAATTCTGACCGTTGTAGTGTGTATTCCCGAGGAAAATTTGTTCGTTACTCACATTTTTCGAAATTTGTTGTTGCGACTTCCATTTTCATGGACGCGAATTTGAGTAACTGCCTCACATTTATGTGATTTGATAGCCAACCATTTCCAACCCTTCATTTAATCAATTTCTAGTAGTTGGTTACTGTTTTCATACCCATTCAAGCCTATAAATACCCCCTTCAATAGTGTTTTTCTCACAACACTCAAACATTCTCACTCTCTCTCAAAATTTTCTCAATTCCTCTCAAGCAATCTTCATTTTCTGCCATGGCCCCAAAGAAGTTCTCCAAAACAGATAAGGGCAAAACAGTGGCTCAACCCTCTGCTCCTCTTGCCCTCCACCTCATGAAGGGCATAACCAAGGAAGAGAAAGAAAGATACAAGGCAAACTCTTCCAAGGTGATTGTTCCCAATAAGATTCCTTCCACCTTCATGCTCAAAACTTTGGGTCTCAATAATGAAATCCACACATTTATATCCAACCTTGGCTGGAAGAAGTTCATCTTTTGAGATGAACTAGGGTATGAGGAGATGGTGTGAGAATTTATATGCACTGTGCAAATTGAGCCGCAATGCCGACTCAAGGGCGGGACAGTACGGGTTAGTATTTTGAGGCTTTGGCAACCCTTATTTCATTACCTTTGACCAACTTTCTTCTCTTTTCAATTTCCAAGTCGGAGAACATATACCTTTCATCATCTCCGCACTTGATGTAATCTACTCTAAATTTTGGTCGGAGAATTCCATTGAAACCAAACATGACCCCCGTTCTTCTCTCTCCAAACACATAAAAACTTTGTCTTAGTGGATCCTTCAACAGATCATCACTTTCTCCATCAATGCGAGGGGTGACGGGAATGGGAAGGTTTAATAAAAAGACTTAGCATTCTTATTTTGCCTTGTCAAAAACAAACATATACAAATCAGCCACTACCTTGTGGATCAACTAATCCATATGAGCACAAAGCTAAAGAGCTAGTTTTTACTCTCTTCTCATGTCACAGCCATCTACCATTTTGTTAAAGCTCTTAATGAGGAAAATGAACAATTCCTCACCAAAAAGCTCCTTCCCTCTTAAAACTTGCTTAATCTCACATATTTGATCAATGCTAAGGCCATACATCCAGACACTTACACTTATACTCTTGGCACGGTAGGGGCAAAGAAAGTGGAGTCCTCTCAAGTTTTGAAACGAATGAGGCTTCAAATCGATGAAGGAACAACACAAGTCCCTTCTCTTCCTCCTCAACCAAAAGCAAAGACAAAGTTGTCTCTTGCCACCTTAGATTGCAAGTTAGACAAACTTACGAGGATGATGAAGCGAAGGTTCCTCTTCCTTTCACATCTTCACAGCGATATGATGGATCTCCAAGAGAAACTAGGAGTCCCACCTTGTCATTTTTCGGATTTCATCGAATTCGAAGATACAGAAGATGGAGATGACAATGAAAACAAAGTTGAAGATGGAGATGAAGCTGAGGGAACAACACTTGCACAAGTTGAAGACACTTCTAGTGATGATGGGTCTCCTACTTTCTAGTTTAGGGATTTCTTTGTATTTTCTTTCTTTTATGTTTAAAAGTTTGTGATCCCACGGTTATCGATAAATAAAGTTGTTTCTTTGCTATATTGTGATCTTATGTTATGCTTTTTAGTATTTACTTTTGCTCCTTATCAATCCTTGTGCATGAATTTATTTTTTTCTCTTTCTTTATGCACCCTCTTTTTTATCTTACCAAAAGGGGAGAGATTGCATGAATCTAAGATAAAAGGGGAGCATATAAAAAATTATAACATAAGTTAAGAGGGAGCATCATACTTATTGTTTTTAAATTCACTTTGGTTGAATGAATGATACACTTAGCAAATTTTTGTCTTAAGTATTCATTGAATCATATTACACTCTAACTTCATTATTATTACTTAGAATTAATCTAAGTTGTCAAAATCAAAAAGGGGGAGATTGTTGGACTAGGGTAGTTAACCTTAAGTCTTAGACCACTTTTGATATTAACAAAAGAGATTGATCATGTCTAATGTTTCAAATAAGTATTATTTTGCAGCCTTTAGCTTTTATCTAAATTGGAAGTTGGATGTAGCTCAAAAATCTTCCAGTATGAAAAGTGACTTCTAAATCACCACCACTACTTTGTATTCGCAATCGCGATTTGTGAAGAAGCTTGCTAGAAAATAGACAGACGAAATCACAAAGCTATTCTCAACCGTAATTCATCCAAATGAAGGAGTCTAAAATTGGCAAACGATTTCGCAGTGTGTGTCACGTCCCAGTCGCGATCGCAAATTTCAAAGTGACTCAAGAGGGAAGCAAGTCTACAACCATGACATGACAAGTGTCCCAGCAGATCATTGGAAGTCAAATTTCATGGAGGCATATTGTTGGTAGCGACCGCAAATCATGAGGAAGAAGATGTCCATCTTCGGCAAACAAATTCGCGTCCTTCTATTGCGGCTTGTACAAGAATGATCGCGACTGTGACTTATGAAAGCAGGTGAAAGGCAACAACTATATTTTCCTAGTAAACTAATCAAAAGCTGCCATGTGGACTAGCCGTTAGATATAAACGGGATTTTCCTTCAGGAATTTGGATTTCGCGACCGCTAATGAGTAGTAGCGACCGCGAATTAAGACTGTTAAGCATTTAATGCAGAATCTATCAAAGCATGTCTTAAAGATTTGATGAGTTATGTTCTGCAACGTCTCTTTGGTGAAGTTTAGGTATAAATACTACACCAAACAGCCATGAATAAGGTTACTAAGAAATTTGTTATAAGTAATTAAAGCTCTTAATCTTTACGACTCATTTTCTTCAATTTTCTTTATGAAATTGTCAGTGTAAGGTGTGAGCACTAAACACTAAGTTGTAAGATTGTAGTGTGAGCCTGCAAAAACACTTCAAGATAGGTTTAAGTGTGAGCCTAGTGAAACACTTGAGTGAGGTTGTATGTTAGCCTAAAAACACATTGTTGTAAGGTTGTGTGTGAGCCATCAAAACACAAGTTGTACAAGTTACGTGTGAGCTTGAAAACACCTTGAGATAGTGAAATATCCAACTGGTAAATTGGGGAGCGGACGTAGGGTTAATTATACCCGAACCACTATAAATCGTTGTCTCCATTCTACTCATTCTTCTTCCCCTCTTCTTTATTTTTGAAATTTTTATACACCAATTCAACCCCCTATCTTGGTGCCAAGGGACAACACAAAAAAGGTCAAGATGAAGGTTTGGATGTTGTAGTAGCGTGAGAGGAAAGAAAAGCAAAAGTATTGTGATATGTGTTTTTGATTCTCAATGGGGCTAATCTATTTTTATTTTGAGGCAAAGAAACGCATTTCCTGAAAAGAAATGCATTTCTTTTTTTTTTTTAATTTGCCAAAATGGGCTCATAATGTTTCAGGCCCATTTATAATAGGTTTCTTGTGTTTTTGCATGTCTAAAATGCGAAAATGCAACAGAGGTGGGATACTCATGCAACATAGGTAATACTAATATAGGGTTGCATCAATACTTCACATCATTGTTATAATTCATATTTTAATGAAATTCTTTTGTCTTTGGACTTGACCATTCCTTAACCACCTTAACCCTAAGCCTTATATTACAAGCTATTAAAGACCTCATGATCTTTAAGGTTGTTATGATCTACATTAATGAAGAAAGGTAGAATAGTCTTACTTATCGTCATATGTGATTCTTAGGAGTCGAAGTCAAATCTTGTCGTGTGTGAGTGTGAGTGCATGTGTGTGTGAAAAAGCATCAAAATAGTGAATGAAATATGATGCTAAGACATACACACACTCTATTGTGTTTGATTAATTGCAAACTAGGGATGATTAGTTTGGAACTTGTTATTATCATGAGTGAATTTGCTTGATTAATGAAAATCATAGGTTATAACTAAAATAAATCTTCTCTTTGAAACTTTACTACTTAATCCTAAGCATGAAAGTTATTGAATTTTGCATTAATAAAAAGATAATTGATTAAGGATAAGCAACAGTTTAAGTTTGTGAAAATTTGTCTAACAATATAATTCACATGTTTTATATCTTAATTCTTCCTTAAATCCTTGCATTTGTAATTAATTTTGCATATAAATGGACTAAATTCATGATATTTGGTGCTTGTAGGTTTGGAGTGAAGAAAACCATGAAAAAGGGAGAAAAGAGACAATGCACAACCATGTCTCAAAAGCACATGGTCATGCACCTTAGAACCACAAAGAGACCAAGAGGAAGCCAAAATGCATAGTTTTGTGACATGGTCATACATCCTAGAGTTTTAGCAAAGGGCATAAGATCGTGTCAGCATAGGAACCTGCTTCAATGGTACACAGTTGTGCACCTCATTAAACCATAATTTGCAAGTTGTGATCTTTCCAAGATCTTTTCCTTTCCTTTCCACTAAAGCTTCCTAATTTGAAGACACAATTGGAGCCTTATTTAAGGAGGCAAATCACCAAGAATTAGGACATGATAATTCACCTTAATGTTAGAGAGAGAAAGCAATAGAGGCATAAGGAGCAATCGAAAGAGCAAAGGTAAGGAAATTTAAGGAAAAAGGTGCAATCTAATCAAGGAGGCTCAAGAAGAAGTCTATGATTTCCATTGTGATTGAATTGATTATTTTCTTTTCTTCTTCCTTCTTTATTATACACTAAAACCCTTGAGGATAGGGTTGTAGATGGATCTTATGTGATGACTATTAGATCTCCTAATTTAAATTTCTTTTGGTTTTCATTCATTCTTTATGTTAGTAATTATTAAGTACTTCATGATATTGATTGGCTAGCCATTAATCATGTTTAGTTCTATGAATCAACTATTGAAAGATATTTTTCATAGAATGGATCTCTAATAATTCCCTTGCTTTGTTTGGTGTTGAGAAACCTTGATAAAGCATTGTTATCATCAAAGTGTTACGTTAAAAGGTAATTGCATGATGTTTAGCTTTTGTGTTAAGAGACCTTTAGCTTAACATGCTTTTGTATGTTGATTAATACTTAAGAGAGATTAATTGATCACTTTAGTGACTTAATAGTAATAGTAGATGAATGAACCAATTAGTTGAGAACTAGTAATCCATTAGAAAATTGTCAAACGAAGTTGAACCCTTAGCCACATTTATCCATTAATTATTTCCACATTATTACATTGTTAATTAGTTTACTTTCTTATTTTCAATTATAATTATTTGTTTACTTTGGTTCTCTATAAAATATAAGATATAAAATACTTAGTACTTAAACTAGATCCCTATGGGAATGATATTTGTACAAACAGTACACTTTATTACTTTTTGCCCTATACACTTGCAGTGTAACGACCATTTTCATTTACAAATCATGGCATTCATGTCCAAAAATACACAGGCATAAAGGTTTATTCATCACACATACACAATCTAACAAGTATTTAATGTATATGTATGTTAACTAATGTTCAAGGCTAGTGACCATAAACTACTTCCTATTTAGATATATGTACATGACACAAGGAGAGAGAGTGTTGGAATTCAATCGACAACCCGTGGTCCATGAGTCTCTAAGCTAAACTTTAAGCACCAAAGTGTCCAAACCCTATGTTTCAGTATTTAAAAAATATAATTATGATTTGGTGACTCGTGACTTAATGAATAAAAGCAATAATTAAATTCTTATGGCATAACCAATAATCAAATATCATCAGGGTACATTACAAGTATAACAATCGATATGCAAGTGCAAATGCAATACATTGATTTTTGTCGTAACCTTGCAAGGCAAACACTGCTTTCAGGAATTCATATGATTCAAGTAACATTTGATTTATATTGGCAAGCATATAATAAGTAAATCATTTGATCAATAACATGTGCCAATAGGACATATTGGTCCCTTTTCCACATGATTTGCAAGTGTTTGACAAATTGGTCATAACATCCTTTTAGTTCCATATGCAAGTGTTCATTCACAATAGGATACCAAGTAATCATTAAGAACATATAGTTCTCACTTTACTTGTATTCATATATAAAGTGTAACAATTCAATCACATATACATGTAATACAACATAATCACATCATAAAATTATCACACATACACATTACAATCTAATCATGGTTTTTACTCACCTTTTGATGTGACTAACCTTTATGGTAGATTTGGTTCTCTCTCTAAGGCTTCCTCGAAGTGTTGAGATCCTAACATTTGATACATATATGGTTATAAGTATGTCAAAATGATTAGAAATGCTTCGCATGCAACTATGGCATGATCCATGCAAGTGGACCTAGTGTTTATGCATATTTTCCTTATGTGGTAGCCTAAGCTTGCTCCACTCTCACAAAAATAACTCTAGATATACTTATCCAAATGACTTTATTATTTTTTTTTAAATAAAATAGACACATAATGATCTAACATACTCAAATTTTATATTAATATAAGACATATAGAAAATGTTACGAATTTTTGAATTTTGCCCTATTTCAATGTCATCTCAGTCTGAGTAGATCTTACATTCTTGGGTATATATCAAATTGTAAGAATCAAATTGCAAAAATTATTTACCATAAATTACTCAACACATAAAGGAACATTTTTCATGTTTTACCTATTATCTAATTTAGTCTATAAAGTCACTAAAACAAATGACCAATCTCAGGGTGAGCAGGTTTTCAACATAGTGACAATCAGTCATAGTGAAGGGAAAATATCTCAACAACCATGCTATATTTGGCAAAAAAAATTTACAAGAATGTAGATAATACATAAATATACAACATTCAAGGTTTGTACATCACCGAATTCTGAATCTATGATCATCAAATTCTTGGAAAACAGAATTAAAAGACAGGTGAGGTTTCATCCGGGTATAGGGTCAGTCACAATCAATGAGCCATATCTCTTTCCACACAACAAATCAATCAAAACTGATTTACAGGTATCTAGAGGGGATATAGGCCTATAAATTTTATGTTTTACACTTTGTCTAAATTAGCACATAAAGTCATCAATATATGTGAAAACAGAAAGACTGAGGTGATTTTAGTTGGTTGTGAACCAGCCCTAATGAAGGAGGCATATCTCCTCACACACATAAAATCAAGCAAAAATGTTTCACATTAATTTATATAGGACATAAAGTTACAACTTTGATATTTTACACGTTCCCTAATTCCTCTTCTAGGGTTATAAAATCATGGGTGCAATAGGCTGTTCTAATAACAAAATTAACATAAACAACTCTTGTTTTTCTTGAATTCCAACTTCTATACATGAACTCTACCTCAAATACACCATAATTCTCACTAATCATGCATGATTAACATGTCATGAGGGGTTAATTTCACATGGAAAGAAGATAAATTAACTTACCTATTATCCTAGAATTAGAAAACCTTTGGATTTTTTCCTAGGCAGCTCACTCTTCCCCTTCTTCTTCTTCTTCTTCTTTGTCTTCTTCCATTCTTTCTTTCTTCTTTAGCTCTCTCTTTCTTTTGTAGTCCCTCACATTTAACCTCTCTATTTTGATCCTAAAGGGTGAAAAATTCCACTTGTAAACCTATTGTAATAAGATAGAATCATGGTTTTTCACTTCCATTGGTTGGAAGTTCACTTTCCTCTTAGTCCCTCTTCATTACTCCTTAAGTAACTCCATCCATCTCCTAATCCCTAAATGCTCCTTATACTTTTAAATAAGCTCTATAATACCATTATTTATGATACTATAACATGCACACAACATAAGACAATTTATCATGCAATTATACAAACATTACATATATGTTCAAGTGTCCCAAATGCAATGGTGCAAGTATCATCATCATGCTTATCCAATTCACATGTCTAAATGATCATATATCCAATGTATATGTTCATGTGGGATTTCAAATCATTTATGCAAAGAATATGTTCATATGATAATGCCAATGAATGTGGATGAGGATGTTACATGTAGTTTAAGGGGTTAATTTTATAGCACACACTCGTCACCAATAATTGACTTAGACAATTTAGCTAACCAATCTTTTAAGTGTCTTGTTTCTATTAGTAATGAGTCTTGGCTTTGACATTAAAGACTTAGACTTGCACACACAGAGCTTCTCCTAAAAGAAGAACTAACGAATGGTCTTTCAAAACTTAAGTTTATTAAAGATAAGACATATGGACCTTGTCAAATGGGGAAGCAACACCAA
Organism: Omphalea diandra; assembly: GCA_949677035.1. Taxonomy (NCBI): domain Eukaryota; kingdom Viridiplantae; phylum Streptophyta; class Magnoliopsida; order Malpighiales; family Euphorbiaceae; genus Omphalea; species Omphalea diandra. The sequence continues at coordinate 16,920 of CATIWR010013142.1, read as the reverse complement.
ACTGCCTTCAAATCCAAAAATATTATAAGTAATATTAGACCTCTTCAACTCATTCATATGGATTTGTTTCGATCAATTATAAATTCTAGCTTAGGTGGAAAGCATTATGTGTTTATGCTTATTGATGATTACTCAAGGTTTACTTAGGTTAGATTCTTGACTCATAAGAGTGATGCTTTTAAAAGTTTTACAAAAGGAGTTCAAAATGAAAAGAATTACTTCATTTCTAGCATTATAAGTGACCATGGAAAAGAATTTTAAAATGAGCTTTTTGAAAACTATTATTTAGAAAATGGTATTTATCATAATTTTTTGGTTCCTAGAACAAGATAACAAAATGGTGTTGTAGAAAGTAAAAATAGAACATTAGTAGAGATGGCTAAAACTATGCTCAATGAGTATTCTTTTTCTAATTACTTTTGGGTCCAACTATCAACACTTCTTGCTATATTACAAATAGATTTTTAAAAGACCAATTTTGAACAAGACCTCATATAAGTTAGAGAATGTAAGAAAGCCCAAGCTTTCATACCTTAGAGTATTTAGGTACAAATGTTACAATTTAAACACTAAGGATAACCTTAGGAAATTTGCCTCCAAAACTAATGAAGGCATCATTTTAGGCTATCCCACCACTAGTAAAGCATATATAGTCTTTAATAAGAAGTCCATGATAGTTGAAGAGTCTATGAATATTGTATTTGATAAGTCTAGTGAACTTGATCTTAGAAAAGGTTCTCTTATTGATGATCTTGTACGTGAATTTGAAAAGCTAAAGATTAACTCCACTCCTAAAGAAGTTAAAGTTCAAGTTAAAGAAAAGGAACTACCTCAAGAGATAGAACAAACACATCCATAACAAAAGGAAAACCAAGCTCAAGAGTTACCTAAGGATTGGAATTACTCTAAGAACCATCAAAAGGAAATCATCATTAGGGAAACCTCAAAGAGTGTAAGTATTAGAGCTCAACTTAATGCCTTAGATAATAATCTTGCCTTTGTATCTTAAATTGAGCCAAAATCAATTGACGAGGCTCTTGATGAAGATTTTTAGGTGATTACTATTATGTAAGAGGAGCTTAAATAATTTGAAAGAAACAAAGTTTGGAAACTTGCTCCAAGACCCAAAAAGCACTCAGTTGTAGGATGCAAATTATTTATAGGAATAGGTTAGATGAGCAAGGGCAAGGGTTCATCATAAGGAACAAAGCTAGATTGGTTACTAAGGGGTACTACCATGAGGAAGACACTGATTATGATGAAACCTTTACCTTCATTACAAGGTTAAAGGCAATTAGGATTCTTCATGCATGTCATGTCATATGAATTTTGAACTTTTTCAAATGGATGTTAAAAGTGTGTTTTTAAATGGTTTTATTAAGGAAGAAGTTTATGTAGAACAACCTCCGGGTTTGAGCATCATGAGTTTCCAAACCATATTTTCAAACTAACTAAAACCTTGTATGGATTGAAACAAGTTCCAAGAGCTTGCTATGTAAGGCTTAGTTTTTTTTTTTTTTTTTTGTCTTGAAAAATGATTTAAAAAAGTGCAATGTTGATACTACATTATTTGTGAAATAGCACAACAAGGATACACTTATTGTTCAATTTTATGTTGATATAATCTTTGGTATTACTAATGAATCTCTTTGTAAGGATTTTACTAAGTGTATGACTAGGGAATTTCAAAAAAGTATGATAGGAAAACTTAAGATTTTCCTTGTTCTATAAATCAAGCAATGCAAATAGGGCATTTTTGTCAACAAATCCAAGTACATAAAGGAATTACTCAAGAAGTTTAGGATGGATGGTTGTAAGATTACCAAGACACCAATGATCTCATCAATTAAACTTGACAAGGATGAATCGGGTAAGCCAATATATGAGAAGAAATATAGAGGTATGATTGGTTCTCTTCTCTACTTATTGTTTATATACCCAATATCATGTATGGTATATGCTTGTGTGTTAGAATTCAATCATGTCCTAAAGAATCTCATTTACATGCGATTAAGAGGATTTTGAAATATTTGCATGGCACTATACATTTGGGTCTTTGGTACCCTAGGAATTGATTTTTAGTCTTTTTGGATATTTGAACACAAATTTATGCTAGTATTTTACATAGAAGGAACACTTTCTAAACATGCCAATTTATTAGTTAATGTCTTATTCTATGATGCACAAAGCTCTTGAAGGGAGGTGTTCTCACGTTTCGAAAATGTTTCCTTTTAGGAAACTCATTGAAACTCTCTAAACTATTTTGGGCATGTTTCTGCGATTTTGAAAAATTAAGAAACATGCTTACACATTTATTTTCTACTATTAATTTTGGTTATGAAACTTATGGACAATTAATATTTATTTTTAAATATTTAGATGATTATTATCATATCATTTTTATACTTAATATTGATTTAGATAATTATCTATAGTATTATTTTTTGTATAATTTCATAATTAACTACTTCAATATTTATTATAAGTAGGAAAAATATTTATAAATATGTCCCCATATTTTTTATATTTACACCTTTCCCCATATTTCATTTCCCATATTTTTAAAAATATTATTTCCCCACGTTCATTTCCTCATTTCTCATTCCCCTGTCATGCTACCTAGGTCTTATTTATTGATTTAGTAAGAAGCAAGTTTCAACTGCCTTGTCCATCATCAAAACAAAAAATGGGGGGGGGGGGGGGGCGGGTTGTTATTGCACTTAAGTTTTTTGGATGAAACAACAACTCAAGGATTATGGTAGTAATATTGATCACATTCTCACCAAATGTAACAATACAAATGCTATCAATCTTTCAAAGAATCTCATCCAACATTTTAGAAGTACACATTAGACGTTATTTCTTGAGAGAACATATGCAAAATGGTAATGTTATGCTAGAATCTATTGATACAAATAACCAATTATAAGATATTTTCACCGAACCCTTTAATGAGGAAAGGAGGAATTTCATTAAAAGGGAGTTAGGGATGTTTGATGGGAGCTTTCTTGGGTGAAAAAGGTTTCAATGTTAGCATGAATTATTGATTGATTGATATTTCATGTGTTTGATGTGTATATGTTGTAATTTTGTTATTTTATGTTGCTTATTTATGATGAGATGGGTTGATTCAAGCTGCACATGAGTTTTTCAATTTGCTTATGCTTAGATCAATCATCTAAATAATAATTTGATCATTCAATATAGGGCCATTTCAAAAGTTTATGTTTTTTAGCTTGTTTTTAAGACTACCTTGTAAATCGCGATCGAGGACAATCTTTGCGATTGAGATTTATAAGACATCCTAGTTGTTTTTTCAAACTTTTCAATTTTTGTGCTATTGACTATCCTTTTGCTATTGTGATTTTTAAAATTTTTAAAATTTCTCAATTTTCAATGCAACTTTTTACAATCAAACTAGTAATTACTCATAAATTTTGCATTTTATGGTAATGACGCATTCTTAGCTATTGTGATTAACAAAATTTGTTGAGTAATAACTCCTTCACTCTAAACAGTCATTTGTTTGTATTTAATGCATTTTTAGTTGTTTTAATCCCTGTCTACATATTTAAACTTATTTTTAGGTCTCTCTTTCACTTTTTTTTTTTTTTTTGCGTTCCCTATTTCATTTTTCAATTTCTCTTCTTCTAGTCACTTTTCTCCCTATTCTCTTCTTCTCAATGGCAACTAAAACTAAGAATGCCAAGGACTCTAAGGGCAAGGAACCTATGACTACTTCACCTTCTCCTTCTAAACTCCTCTTCATTTGATGGGAGGAGTAACCCCTAAAGAAAAGAAAAGAGATGAAATTATCAATGAAAAACCCATAATTCCCAACCAAATTCCATCTTGTTTCACCTTAAAAGCTCTTTCTATTAAAAATGAATTATTTGCCTACCTTTTTAACCTAGGATGGGAATAATTAATCTTCTAAAGGATATTCACCCAGCAGTGAAAACTGCTTGAGTTGATACGTAAACAAGACCAGAAAGACCGGTTCTGCTTACACCAACAAGGGCTATTGGTTGACGGGATACGACAGTAATGGCAATTCTATTGATATATATAGACTTATTGAGATTTAAGGAACCAGACTATTTTGAGTTTATAAGAGAGTTCCTTACAACCATGGTGATCAATCAAGACATCACCAATGAAGTAAGCATGTATGGGCTTCTTTTTTGGTGCTTTGGCAAATCATACTTCATTACCTTTACCTCTCTTTGTTCACTTTTTAACTTTCAAACTAATGGATCATGGAATCTTCATGAACTCCACTTTTATTTCAATGATTTTTGGTGTAGGATTTCCATTAAATCCTGTCATGATTCTAAATATCCCTAGCCAAAAGCATAAACTACCTAATCTTTTGGTTCCTTCACTATACCATCACCTTTTATATTAATGCCTGTGGTGATGGAAATGAAAAAGTTTCCTAAAGGATTTGTGTTTTCTTTATTGTTTGACTGATGGCCAAGCCATCACTTTAGTTATTTCTTTATTGATCAACTTGCCCATTTGGGTAAGTCAAAGCATGGACAAATACTCATCTCTTCTCACACCACTACCATTTGTAGGCATGTTGGTGCTCTCACATGCCAAAATGAGGCTTTCTTTAAAATTTCTTATCTTGTCGATGTCAACTCCTTAAACCTAAATTATTAATTGAATTCCAAAGCAACATAGCCTATTATCTACTTGAGGCTTAACGGGCAAGGATTTAACAAGCTTCTTAATAACAAAAGAAGAGAGAACTTGTCATTAAAGAAGGAGAAGAGGCACTACAAGAATAAAAGGTACCACAACCCTCTACTCAACCTCGTCCTCCTTCTACTATCTCTCTTGCCACTATTGATAAGAAGCTGAACAAAATTTTGAATAAGTTTCAATTTCTGAGTCACATCCATGATTGCATTGTAGAGCTGGAAGAGGAGATAAACATCACTCCATGCTAACGGTAGGTAATTCTCAAGTTAAATTGAAATAACTGATTGAACCAAAATATTTTAGAAATTTGGTTCAGTTTAGTTATCATTTTCAAAAATATTGATTTCATCAAATCGGTTCGATTTTAGGTATTTTCAGGTTCAGTTAATCGAAATGACAAAATAATAAAATGACATCGGTTTGCTTTATATGTTTATGTGTACACTTAACCATAATTTCTATCCATTATTTTCTCCTCTTTTTTCCTTACAACTGCTCCCTATGACCTCACGTCTTTCTCATCATTCTCACATCCTTCCACCACCAATCGTCCTCTCCACTCACATCTTTGTCCACCACCTTCTTCTCATTGTCCTTACACATCTCTCCTCACCTTTTTGTTTTCTTTTTTTTTTGGTTGTGTAAATATGTTGTCATCCTAAATGCCTACCTTATCTTTGATTGCGTAAATCTATTGTCTTCTTCTTTGGGGGCTTGCTTACATCTATTGTCTTCTTCTTTAGTGCCTACCTTCTCTTCAGTGCCCTGCGTAAATCTGATGTCTTCTTTAGTGCCTTGCATAAATGTGTTGTCTTCGGTTTAAAAGATGTGTATTTTCAATGTTTAATTTGGTTGTATTAGATGATTGCTTAAGGATATATTGCATGTAACCAGTGTTTGCCTATGTCTCTCTATGGTATACATTTATTCATTCATTAAAATTTTCACCAATTCAATTTTCATCTTTGGGGCACAAGGGTCAACATAATTTTTTTTTTTTTTTTGTTTACATGGCATTTAGAGTAGCTTAATTTTTTTTGAAAAATTAAAGAAAAATGAAAGAATGGAGCTTGCTTAATTATCATATTGTCCTCTTTTCTTTTTTTCAATTCACCTATCATTTTCTAATTAATTTTATTAGCAAATATTTTACACATAATAAATTCATGTTATTTTTAGCTCTAAAAAGTTTTTTTTTTTTTTCCCTAATAGAGCTTGAGTAAAGTTGCGAATTTCAACTTTTAAAATCAATATCATATATTTAATAATCCTTTATAATTCATCAATCATTATGTATATGAATTTAGAAGTTTAATAAACATTTAATATTTAATTTCTTTCAAAAATTATTTAATTTAATTATATAGTCATAGTAGTTATCCCCCTTTTATGTATGCAAGGGTACTAATCAAGTTGGTTTAATTCATATAAAATTTTATTAAATTAAATAATTTGAGTTGTATATTATATATTTAAGTTAAAAATGAAGTAAAATTAAAATTGAACTAATTTTTTTATTAGCCCTATTTAATTCAAATCAGTCGGTTGGGCATTTAATTATGAGCTTTGATTTTAAAGTTAACTAATTTAAAAAAAATTGAATATTTTGAGAAAATATATTACTTTATAAATTATATTAGCCATATAATATATCTACATCCAAAACACTATTAATATATGAACTATATTTTTGAAACAGATATTATACATATTATGTTATAAATAAAAATAAAAAATTTTAATGTTAACAATTCACTTTATTTGGTCTATTTAATTTAAAATAATAAAAATTGAATAATAAAATGAAATATTTAAAATTTAGAATAGAAAGCAGTCCAATTTTAAAGATCCAAATGAAATAGATAAAATAATATTGGATAATTTTGATTCAAGTATTAGAATTAAACCAAATAATCTAATTATATGTCTCCCCTCATGAAAATTATATATCTCTGTTTGGTAATAAAATAATTAGTAGTAGCAGCACTTTTTGACCAAATACAAAAATTTGATTTGAATTTATCTAAAAAAATGACTCAGATTTGATTTAATTTATTGTTCGATCTAAAAATGATTTGAAAAAAATATGATGCAAACCAATTTTAAATAATTCAAAATTTATTTCAATTTAAATTATTAAAAAATACTTAAAATTTAAAATTTAATAAGTAATCTCTATTTTAAAAGTTAAATTATAAATGATCTTATTTGAAGCTCAAAAATTATTTTTATATTTCTATTCAAAGACTCTTTACTAATATTTGGAATGATCCCACTTGAAATTGATTAGAAAAAAGAATTCAAAATTGATGTGACTCATATCTATTCAATTTAACTAATTTATCACTTCATTATCTTGATTTTTAAAAAGTTATTGACGTATCTAATTAAGGAGATAATTATTTTTAATTAATTTTGAAGTTTCGATTAAGAATTAAATTCATAATCTTTTATATATATATATATAGGTGAGCTAAAATTCATTGATGAGCAATTCCAATTATCAATAGTGTTGTACACGAGGTTGGAGTGATGCATGACATAGAATAAATGCACTCAAGCAGGCAGGGTGGGGTGGGGAGGGCTATCATGAAACTGAGTCTTTCCAAAACGCATGGAGTAGGAAATCTACAAAGTATCTCAAGCCAGCATTGATGTTGGCAACGAGAAAATGTTATATCACTACAGACTTGACTTACCGTCTCTGCTGTTGCAGCTTCTGCTACTATATGCTGTCTCTCATACCAGACAGCACAAACACGGCAACTTCTTTCCTCTGTTTCTGTACATAATAACGCCAGAGAAAGATAGTCCTAGCTTTGTTTTACTTCCCATGGCATGGCCACCCCTTTTATTCATCGAGCATCTACACTTAAGTCTTGGAACCATTTTAATATCGTCAGTGGTGGATCTATGGCGGGCACAAACTGTCGTCCCAACATTTTAGAAAACTTTTATATTATCATATGATATCAAAGAAAGTTTACTGATTAGTATTATTGGTCCCCTCATAATTAATTTTTATGCCACTTCAAATTAATGAGCTATTTATAAATTAAAATTTTCTTAAGTTAATGAAAGATAACTAGATGCGTAGTGTTAATATATTAAAAGATAAACGAAAACTTATATTTGATGCTTTTATTAATGTATAAAACTTATTTAAAAAATAAAAAAATTTTATTAAAGTAAAAATTAAATTATGTTTGAAGTTTTCTTAGAATTTATTAGCAACATTTTTCAAATTTGATAATATAGGACTTAGTAAAACTATATATATATATATAAAATTATCATGTGTGAATTTCTTGAATGAATTATTTTTAAATTATATCAAATGAATTTATAAATATATTTTATTTAATTTTATTAAATCCATTTTATCATATAATTTTTATTTAAATATAAATATTTTAATTGAAAAATTTTAAATATCATTTTACATTAATATATTTTACTTTTCTCCCCTATAAAGGGTCATCACTATCATATTTTATTATGCTTTTCTCCAATATAATGTGACAAATATTTTTTTGATCTATGGGAGATCTGATAAGTCAAATAACATTATGAGCTACACAACAGGAGTAACTCTCCCTTTTCAATAACTCCCACCACCAAGGTGGATGGAGAGAATTGAATCTGAAACCTCCGCTTTTCATATGATATACTTTAACCATCAAACTCTACTTGAATGGACAATATGACAAATATTTCAGATGATACTCTTTCAAGAATAGTTATAGGCTTAATTATTAAAAAAGTCATGAACTTTAATTTATTTTTTAAATTTATCCTATACTTTAATTTTTAACAAAAAAATACTCAAATTTTAATTTTTTTTTCAAATTCATCCTCAAATCAATATCTTATTATTAAAAAATAGATAAAAGATCATTTTGATACCTTAACTTTTCTAAAATGTTTAGTTAGACCTAAAATGAAAAAATAACCACAAATTAAATAAAATCCTATTTAATATGATTTCATTCACTTTTAATATATGAAAATCTAACTAAATCGAATTGAATATATATATATATATATATATATATATATATATATATATATATATATATATATATAATTTATTTAAATAAATGATTTATTATAAAATTTAATTGTAGAATATCACTAATTCATAACTCAAAATAATAAATGTAATCATGATGTTTTTCAAAAAATGCAATAATAAATAGTTATCATTTTTTTTTGTACATATTAAATAGCTAAAATTTATTGATCACAAATAATCAAATTATCTCTTTATATTGATGAGTCCTTTTCTTGATAGAAAAATAAATTTATTAAAAATATAAAATAGTTAAATATTAATTTATTCAAATATATAAGAAGTTAAAAAAATAAATTAATCTTATAAGTATACATGTATAATCAGGAATGGATTTAGAAAATTTTTAAAGTGATTATATATAATATATTTTAAAATTAAAATTATTGATTAAGTATTATTCATTTATTTATAAAAATTTGAGATTTATGGATATAAATGATATACAATAATTATTTTTTAAGTAAATAGATTGCTTAAAATATCTTAAATAATAATAATAATCATATCATACAAATAAAAAAATTAAAATTAAAAAAAATAAAAATTAAAGCATAGAAATAGAAGATATAAATAATACAAGTGTACAATGATTAAATATTTAATTTTTATTTATTAGAAAAATCACACAAAATACTTTTCTATATAAAATATAAAGTTAATTTATTATATTTAAATTTTGAAAACAAATAATTGATTAAGTCTAAATTGATTAAATTTCATAATAAATAAATATTTATAGAAAATAACATATTAACAAGTCCTAAAAAATTAAAGTGGATTCAATTTTCATATTATATAATATATTTATAAAACATAAATAGAGTATTTTTATGCTAAAAAAATTATGAAAAAATATTAAATTTTATATTATTATAAAAATATTGGCACTGTGCAAAAATGAAAATATACTATTTATATAAAAATAAAAAATTAAATAAGATTTTATATATTTTCTATTTAATTTTTGTTTTTGAGTTTAATATTTAACTATTATATATTTTTAGTAAATTCATTTCTGACTCATTAATATAAAATAATAATTTAATAATTTGTAAGAAATAAGTTTTAACTATTTAATATATATGTAAAAAAGTAATAATTATTTATTATTATATTATTTTTAAAAAAATTATAATTGTATAAGTTTTCAATTTGAATTATAAATTAATGATATTTTATAATAAATTATTTATCAACATAAATTATATTTTAATTACTTAAAATAAATATATTAAATTAAATTTGATTAAATTTTAGTTAAACAAGATTTTATATAATTTTTAGTTATTTTCTCTTTTTGGATGTAACCAAACTATTTAAAAAAACTCAGGGATGAAAATAATATTTTATCCATTTTTAATACTCAAATATTGATTTGTGAATAAATTTAAAAAGAAATTTGAAATTTGGATATTTTTTATTAAAAAATAAAATATAAGATAAATTTGAAAGATATACTAGGATTTATAATTTTTTTTAATAATCAAGCGGATAAATAGATAATATAGCGTGCAATGCGCAAATGTGCGTTCCCCATAGCTTATTTTATATATATATATATATATTTGTGACATGACAGCCCAGTCAAGAACGCATTTTTCAAGCAACAAATATTTTTTGGACATGACCCACAGCAACCACATAACTCCAAATTACCAACTGCGTGATTTGACATATCAGATTCTGCACTGTTAAAGCCATCCCATAAGAAACAAACAAACCCTAATAATTGATTAATTTAATTTAATTGTCATTTCTTACTCTTTATTCTTATCATATCTCGTCGTTTCTCTCTCTTTATTCTTACCATCTCTCCTCATTTCTCTCTCTGGGTATCATTGCGTCGTCCCTATTTCACCGTGCAGTAGGATTCGTTCTAACTAAACGTGCATTGTTGCAGGAATTAAAAAATATATAAAACCCACTTTTCATTTTTGTTATTACTTTCATATCAATTATTTTTCTACATTGGTAAAAAAAAAAATTCACATCATATATGGCTTTTTGCTGGTCCCCACAATCGTGGACCTCTTAAATGAAGGGTGAAAAAAGAAATTAATCATGCTCAACAAGATAACCAGCTAGGATTTAATTCAGGTCAGCATGACAAGAGGCATCCTTGAAAGGTCTTGCTAACTAAACTGGTCAACAGTCCGATAGGTTTTTTTTTCCCCCGACTAGACAATAGGTTATTATTGGTTTTGCCTTCTCATTTTCATGAATATATTGAATAGAGAAGCATAGGTAGGCGAATCTTGAGGCAAATGATAAAACTTACTGTAGAATATAACATAATTGCATTGCTTATGATGTTTTTTTTTTTTTTTTGGATATCCGTAGTACTAGTACGAGAGTGACTGACGTGTAAGCTTGACCAAATCCTAAAATGGAATGTACAATTCAATAATTCGTGGGATGACGATACCAAATTAATCTAGGGTTTTGTTGTCAATACTTCATACCCTTTTTTTTAAAAAAAAAACATTTTTCATCTTCTTTTACCAGTTCTTTGTTTGTATATGAAGAAGATGATTGAAGCATGTATAATATAGGTAAAAAGAAAGAGTAGGCGTATGTGAAATATGCATATGCTGGTATTATTTGGAAAATATTCGTATGATTAATGCCCAATCTTTGAATATCATCATTAGAAAGCATAAATGATACCTATAATTATATAATGAGCATTGTTATTTATCTATCATTAGTAACTTATAGTACCGCTTGATCAGGCATAACAACATTGACATCCAATTAATAGTCATTTAAACATTTAAAATAATTTTGGATAGGGACATTTGTGACATAAAACAATGGCACATTAAACATGCGAACTAAGTCAGTAAAAGAGCAGGAACAAATTTTTTTTTTTCTTGAGATTTTTATTTCAATGAACAAGAAGCATTTATCTTATGTTATATTTGTATCTTTTTATGCGTTTAACCCACCACATCTGGTTTTTGCACACAGAAGCTCCTAGTTCACTCAACTATTACTATACATAATGTGTATGGCAAACAAGAATGCCATTTGTTTTTTTTTTTTTTTTTAATATAAATTTTATATTGTTTATTTACTTTTTTGCAATTACATAATAGTATATAAAACACAAAATATAATCCTTATAATAACATCATTTTTTTAAGACCCATTTCAATGTTCTAAGTATTATTACACAATTACAAAAAATGAAAACATATACCAAATTTGATACGACTAAGTTACAGAATGTGAAAGACATAATAAAATTCAATATAAAATTTTATTAAAAAAAAAAAAAAAGGAAGAAGTTCAAACATGATCTTATAAAACAGCACACTATTAGTATAATGTTTGGCGTCATTTAACCTTTTTCTCTCTGTATTTAGGAGAAAATTTAGGATGTTAAATCGATAACTCTTGGAATAATATTTTGGATGTGTCCACTAAACAAATTTGGTTAGCGTGATTTTTTTTTTTGTTGGTTTTCATTTTTAACATGTAATGGTTGTATCCTTCCATTCACACAATACATATGAATTTATGTTGGGTATCTTCCATTCACCACTGGAATTACCACAATTCAAGTTATAAAACACAAAGGCAGCTTCGCAAAATCTCTCTATGTCTCTCTCTATTTATCTGTCTATTTATCTATTTTTTCTTGATAAATTAGATAATTTTATTAATTAAAAAAAAAAACTTAACATAAGTTTTCAAACTAAACCCTAACTAACAAATAACGCAAACCATGTTAATTGAAAAAATCTGAACGCCGAAGGTTATTGATAGGGATATCCATGATAATAAACAAAGTGAAAAGTGCAATACAAAACTATGAAGGAAACAAAAAACGATATGGCTCAAGAGGCGAATTTAGACCAATATTCATCAGTCCAAGACATGAAATCCTCACTTCTAACTGATGATTGTTTAGCTCATGAGTCAAAATAAATTTCTTTCCACATGAATATGAGTAAGCCAACAATTTGGAAGGAAGGAGGGATTTGGACAGATCAATATCGTTAAATAGATTTTGAAACCTCCAAGTTTTTAAGGTCCAACTCCATAAACATCTAAGAGATAAAAACTGGTTAAAAAATAAGTCCTGATATAAGGTCCAAACGAGAGATAAAGGTGCACTGATTTCTTCATAGCAATTAGCTCACCCTCAATGAAACTAGACTTTCTAATCGGACAAGAGAAAACACAGATTACCTTATTATCGGCATTCTAAGAACCTCCTAATGCCTAAAGGACCTGAATTTCCAATTGAAGAGCCATCCACATTTCGTATTACAAGATTAGTCGGGGGGAGAAAGCCAGCATATGGGAGGACCGGCAGGGGGAGGTATACAGTATGATTTGATGGGGTCAATAGATAATAAGATATTCTGATCTGGAAATGGAATATTGAGCGATGTTTTTAAAACTGAACCGGTAATAAATTGATCGATTGATTTTCGATTTAATTGTTAATTCAGTAATAAATAAAATTTAAAAAATATTATTAAAATAAACTTAAAAATTATAAAAATGTTAAAAATATATAAATATATTTGTAATAATTAAAATATACAAATAACATTAAAAATAAATTAAGACCTAACTGAATTAGGTATCCATTCTACTCTCAATTTTATCAATCTTAAGTATATCAATTTGACCAAACCTGGTTCGATTCTAAAAACATTTATTGAGATTTAAAACTTTCATTCAAATTGATAGTTGAGGCAGAATTAGATAAAACGGATTCTCCGACAAGCTCAGTTTGGAATAAAACATTACGTTATTTCTCTTAAACCAAGAAAAGAATAACACAGTATAGATTTTGCATTTATATTGTTCATGAACCAAATAAGTCCAATTGTTCAATAACTCAGAGAGAGAGGAGGAAGTACACCGTGATAATCTCCGCTGATCCACAATTTTCTGACATAAATAAAAAAAAAAAAAAAAAGAAAACAAAAAAACATCACAGAGAAGTAAGTGATGATTTACTGCTTTAAAGGCGCAAGAAACACAATAGGCAGACATCAAGATTGGTGCTAATTATCCCTTTCAAGCGAAGTGAGTTGCGCGTATTCAGTTTTCTAAGAATTGCTTATTAAGCAATGATTTCAACTTTGGGAGGAACTAAACCCTTCCACAAGCCTCTAAATTGAAATGACGGGAATGGAAAATAAGGTTGCATAGGAAACTGACGCGGAGCAGCAAGCCTTATAATTTTTGAAGTAATGGGATAAGAGGAAGATTTAATTTTCGCTTTTAATAATGTTCACTAAACTTTGTCAATTACTAATATTTGGATTTTCTTTACATTTGATCGGAAATGGGTTAACAATTCACCACCTTTGGTTATCACACTCGTCGTTGTTCGGCCAAATTCCATCAATTAAGCCCCCTAAATTCATATTTTTACCATTTTAGAAAAGTTTTATTTTATTAATAATTTTTAATAGGAAAGTCGGATTTCACTTTCATTTTTGACATTTTGTTCGTATCAATTGATATTATTAGACTATGTCATTAGTTTAAAACTTTTTATTTTTAACAGATTTGGTTTTTTTTTTTTTTAGCCTCCGTTTTAAGATTGAATTTGTATTTCTATTCATATGTGAGCCTTAGGTTGTAAGGAGCAATTTTCAGTATTAATAAAATTTTTAAGAGAGAGAATTCCCTTTTTTTTAAAAAAAATTGATATTCTTTTGAATCAATGAAATTTGTTGCTTATTAATCTGGTATTCATGCATGTCAACGTACTAGTGTAAAATTTCGTTATATGTTTTCCTTTTTTGTAAAAATTTTTATCATAATATTATTCATTTTTTTTTTATAATTGTGTAATAGTATTTGAAATAACAAACATGAGGCCATAAATAATAACAGTATTTTATTAAGATTATATTTAATTGTTCTAAATACTTTTTACATGATTATACAAAATGAATATAAAATTCTATTAAAACAAGTGTAGAAAGCAAATGATATATTATAAAATTTTGTATAAAATTTATAAAAAGAAATCCAAATATAATCTTAATTGTAACACACAGTTGATGCCGCACCTCAAGTTACTGCGCCAATTTTATATATATATTGCACTATGTGAAATGTAGATAAGGAAATGAAACATTGTTTACTTAGAATAAAAGTTCAATATAAATACAACGCAGATTGTTACATGATGCAACTATCATAATGAATGATAGCGTCGCGTTTATGATTATGTTACGGTCTTTTTTTAATAAATTTTGTACTAATTAATTATATTTTCTTTATTTTTTTATATTTGATCATATTAAATTATGTATATATTTTTATAATATATAATAATATTTAGAGTAATAAACACGATATTGATAATTATAGCACCCGCTTAAAATCATGTTTGATTACTCTAAATATTATTATATGTTTATAGAAAGCGAAAAAATAAATATAAAATTTGACATAGCTAAATACTAAAGGGTAATTAATTCTCATGGTCATTGATTTATGATCAAAATTTTATTATGATCACTAAATATTAATTTTGTTAAATTAAATCACTAAACTTTTATTTTTATTCTATTGTGGTTTATTAGTTAAATTCTTTTTATGATTTTTTTTAACTCTAAATTGATCTTATGCTTTAGATTTTTTTATTGCAAATATAAATTCAAAATTCTCTTATGAATAAAAATCTAAAATAATTTTACAATGAAATAAAATCATAAGAAAAATAGGCTAAAATATCATAATAGAATAAAAATAATAGTTTAGTGATTCAATCGAACAACATCAATTTTTAATAATATATTAAAATTTTAGTTATAATTTAATGACTATTGAAATAAAGTACCCAAACTAAACTGAAAGTGAATGACACACTATCAAATTCACTATAAAACAGTATTATATTATTATAAAAAATAAAGAAAATAAATACATAATTTAATATAACTAAATATAAAAATTGAATAATGTAAATTAAATTTAATATGAAATTTATTAAAAAGAACACAACCAAACACTATTTTAGTGGTGTCACATACAACGTAAGTGGCGTGACCAACCATTTTCCAAGTCTAATAATCACTGGAATAGCAGTCACTTCTGAAAGTGTTAGAATTGGGCAACACACATATTTTAATAATAAAAATGAAAAAGAAGGTAATGAGGTTTTCATTGAGGACTTTCTTATTTGGTTAGGAACAGACTTCTTTTCTAACCCCTTTCATCTTTATGTTCAAGTTATTAACTGTTGACATCATTATTATACAAATAGGTGGAAAAACTACATTATTAATTAATTACTATTATTCAAACTCACAGGGTACCATTGATCTCGAAGAATCCATTATTCGACTTTTGGGTATCCTCTCCTGCAAATGACTGGTTATCTAATTTCGCATGCTTGTTTCCATCCAGCTTTAGCCCAAAGTGAATGCGAGGAAAATGAGCCCACTGAACGGGAAATAATAATAATAATAATACTATTTTTTTAATATCTACCAATAAATGCTCAAAGATTGATTATTGCCAAAGCAAAAATGTATTACATATAAATGTTACATGAAGAAAAGCATGAATTGTCTACAAATTTCTAGAGTTAAATCTTGTTGTCCATTTCTTTCATACAAGTTATTATTATTATTATTATTATGTAAAGTTTAAACACAATTTTTTTAAGCCATAGTTGACATATATCACTTTCTCTCTTCTAATTTAATAAAACTATCTTATCTAATAAATCACTTTTTAAAATATATATTTAATTGATTCAAATTTATTAATTAGTTATTTCTACATTAAATACTCATATATTGATATTAATTATTTTCATTAACAATTAATTAAATATAATTATAAATTTTGTTTAGCACAAAATGAATTAATTGTCTATTTGATTTTTTATGAAAAAATTCTCAATATATTGAAAGTTTTAATTATTTAAAATAAATAATTTAAATCTTTTTTCTCCACAGATATAATGTACCTTCTCAGGATATATATTTGACTAATGACCTATCTTGGTTCAATGTTTCTCTTTTTTAAGTGTTTATTAAAAACAAGTCATGCTCCGGCATCTCAGATGAGAATATATATATACATATATATATATATATATATATATATATATATATATATATATATATATATATATATATATA
>CATIWR010013085.1:0-20871 GCA_949677035.1 Omphalea diandra | reverse complement strand
TAGACCACTTCAACTTATTCATATGGACTTAATAGGACCTACTAGGAGTGCTAGCTTAGGTGGAAAGCATTATGCACTAGTCCTTATAGAGGATTACTCTAGGTTTACTTGGGTATCTTTTCTAGCTCATAAAAATGATTCTTTTGATGCTTTTAAAAGCTTTGCAAAATGAGTTTCAAATGAAAAAGGTTACTTCATAACTTCTATTAGAAGTGACCATGGAAAAGAATTTCAAAATGAATCATTTGAAAATTATTGTTTGGAGAATGGATTTTTTCATAATTTCTCAACTCATAGAACACCACAACAAAATGGTGTTGTAGAGAGGAAAAATAGGACTTTGGTAGAGATGGCTAGGACAATGCTCAATGAGTATTCCATACCAAATTACTTTTGGGCCGAAGCCATCAATACCTCATGTTATATTACAAATAGAGTTTTTAAAAGACCCATTCTCAATAAAACCTCTTATGAGTTATGGAATGGTAGAAAACCCAAGATCTCATATCTAAGAGTAGTTGGATGTAAGTGTTATATTTTGAATACCAAGGATAATCTTGGGAAATTTGATTCCAAGACTAATGAATGAATCTTTCTAGGCTATTCCACCTCAAGCAAGGCATACAAAGTCTTCAATAAAAGCTCTATGATAGTTGAAAAGTCTATGAAGCTAGTAAACTTGATCTTGGAAAAGGTACTTTTATTGATGATCTTGTAGGTGATCTTGAAAAGCTAGAATTAAAAGAAACTACAATAAAAGAAGATTAAGACATGGAGAAAAGTGAATCATCAAGGATAAATGAGGAACCACAACATCAACAAGAAGATGAACCAAGATAAGAGCTACCAAAATATTGGAGATTCTCCCAGTATCACCCCAAGGACTTAGTTATTGGTGATACCTCTAAGGGTGTAAGTACTATATCTCAACTCTTAGATAATAATCTTGCATTTGTTTCTCAATTAGAGCCAAAGTCAATTGATGAGGCTATTGATGATGAAAGTTAGGTACTTGTTATGCAAGAAGAACTCAACTAATTTGAGAGAAACAAAGTATGAGAACTTATCCCTAGGCCTAAGGAACATCCAATTATAGGTTGTAAGTGGGTGTTTAGGAACAAGTTAGATGAGCAAGGTGTCATCACTAGAAACAAGGCTAGATTGGTTGCTAAGGGATACAACCAAGAGGAAGGCATAGACTATGATGAAACCTTTGCCCCCGTAGCAAGATTAGAGGCTATTAGGATTCTCTTAGCATTTGCATGTCATATGAAATTTAGACTTTTTCAAATGGATGTTAAAAGTGCATTTTTAAATGGCATTATTGAGGAGGAAGTTTATGTTGAACAACCTCCCAGTTTTGAATCACATTGTTTTCCAAACCATGTTTCAAATTAAACAAAGCCTTGTATGGATTGAAACAAGCTCCAAGAGCTTGGTATGAAAGACTTAATTTGTTTCTTTTACAAAATGATTTTGAGAAAGGAAAGGTTGATACTACATTATTTGTTAAAAAGCACAAGCATGACACTTTAATTGTTCAAATCTATGTTGATGATATTATCTTTGGCACTACTAATGAATCTTTTTGTGAGGAGTTTGCTAAGTGTATGACTAGGGAATTTGAAATGAGCATGATAGGAGAGCTAAAATTCTTTCTTGGTATACAAATCAAGCAACTCAAAAAAGGGATCTTCATCAACCAAGCCAAATACGCAAAGGAAATTCTAAAGAAATTTGGCATGGAAGGATGCAAAGTAGCAAAAACTCCAAGGAGTAGTACCATCAAGCTAGACAAGGATGAATCAGGTACGGTGGTAGATGAAAAAAGATATCAAGGTATGATCGGATCTCTACTCTATCTTATTGCTTATAGGCCAGATATAATGTTTAGTGTTTGCATGTGTGCTAGGTTTCAATCCTCTCTTGGAGAGTCTCATTTGAATGATGTGAAAAGAATTTTCAAATATTTGCATGACACTATTCACTTAGGACTATGGTATCCTAGGAACACATCTTTTAGCCTAGTTGGGTATTCAGATGCGGATTACGCAGGAAGTCTCTTAAATAGAAAAAAAAACTTTCGGGACTTGTCAATTTATAGGAGATTGTTTAGTCTCTTGGTTTAGTAAGAAGCAAGTGTCGGTTGCCTTGTCCACCGCGGAAGCTGAGTATGTGGCTGTAGGTTATTATTGTACCCAAGTTCTTTGGATGAAACAACAATTGATGGACTTAGGTAAAACTATTGATCTCATTCCTATCAAATGTGACAATACCAGTGCTATTAATCTTTCAAAGAATCCCATCTAACACTTTAGAAGTAAGTACATAGATATTAGACATCACTTTCTTAGAGATCATATGTAAATATGTGATGTTGTATTAGAATTCATTGACACTAATCATCAACTTGCAGATATTTTCACTAAACCTCTAAATGAAGAAAGGATGAACTTCATTAAGAGAGAATTGGGAATGCTTGATAGAAGCTCCCTCTGGTGAAAATTTTTTGTTTGATCTTATGTTTAATTGTGATGTGTGTGATATGTTTGATTGATGATGGTTTTATTATTAATTTCTAGTGGATCACAAGTTTTTCAAAATCTTTCATTCTTATCCTTGCTGACTCACAATTTGCGGTCGTTATTCTTTCTTTACGATCGCGAATTCCAAGTCAACTTCTATTGACTATCAAATATCAATTCGCAATCGCGAAATCTCTTTCCATTGCGAATTTTAGTTATTAATTTCAAAATTCTGACTGTTACAGCACGTATTCTCGATAAAATTTTGTCCATTACTCATATTTTCTAGAATTCACAGTCGCGACTAGCAAATTCGCGAATGCGAATTAGAGTAACAGCCACAAATATATGTGATTAGATGGCCAACTATTTCCAACCCTTTATAATTCTTTTTCTGACTGTTTCTAGTCGTTGATACACCTCTTCAAGGGCTATATATATACCCCCTTCAACAATGTTTTTCTCGCAACGCTCAACCATTCTCATTCTCTCTAAAAAATTATCTCAATTCCTTCCAAGCAATCCTCATTCTCTGCAATGGCCCCCAAAAGGATCTCCAAAGCCAATAAGGACAAGGCAACGACTCAACCATCTACCTTCGCTGCTCTTCATCTCATGAAGGGAATCACCAAAGAAGAAAATGAGAGATATAAGGTAAACTCTTCAAAGGTGATTCTTCCCAACAAAATTCCTTTAACCTTCATGCTCGAAACCTTGGGGATCAATAATGAGATTCGTGCGTTCCTCTCCAATCTAGGGTGGAACGAGTTTATATTTCGTGATGAACCTAGCTATGAGGAGATTGTGCAAGAGTTCATGTGCACTGTGCAATTAAGCTACAAAGCCAACTCAAGGGCGGGACAGTATAGGTTAGTATTTCGAGGCTTTGGCGGCCCTTATTTTATTACCTTCGACAAACTTTCTTCTCTTTTCAATTTACAAGTCGGAGAACACATACCTTTCATCATCTCCGCACTTGATGTAATCTACTCCGAATTTTGGTCTGAGATTTCTACTGAAACTAGATATGACCCCTATTCTTCTCTTTCTAAACACATCAAATCCTTGCCATTGTGGATCCTTCATCGCATCATCACTTTTTCAATAAATGCAAGGGGTGATGGCAATAAAAAGGTCTCACAAAAGGACTTGGCATTTCTGTTTTGCCTCGTCCAAAATAAGCCCATTCAAACCGGTAGATACCTTGTGGATCAATTGATTCACATGAGTACAAAACCAAAGAGCCAGTTTTTACTCCATTCTCTTGTCACAGCCATCTACCGTTTCGTTGGAGCCCTTAATGAGGAAAATGAGCGATTCCTAACTAAGAAATTTTTACTCTCTCAAAACTTCCTTGATCTCACATATTTGATCAATGCCAAGGCCATACATCCATACATCTATGTGTACACTTTAGGTACGGAAGGAGCGAAGGAAATGGAATCTTCACAAGCATCGAAAAGGAAGAGATTGACAATTGATGAAGCTGCTCCATCCATTCCTCCTAAGCCAAAATCTGAGGGTAAACTCTCTCTCTCCACCATTAATAACAAGTTAGATAAACTCATGAGGATGATGAAAAGAAGGCTCCTCTTCCTTTCACATATTCATAGTGACATGGTGGACCTTCAATAAGTCCCCTCATGCCATCTTTTGAATTTCATAGAATTTAAGGACACTCTTGAAGAAAAAGGCAATGATGATGTAGAGGATGGAGAAGAGGCTCAAGGTGAAGAAGACGACGAAGATCTTTCTAACGATGATTCTCCAACTTTTTAGATTAGGGATACTTTGTACTTTTCTGTTTTCTATTTATGTTTAAAAAGTTTGTGATCCCTAGTTATAAATAAATAAATGTTGTTTCTTTGCTATATTGTGATCTTATGTGATTATTATCGAATGCTTTTTAATATTTACTTTTGCTCCTTATCAATACTTATGCATGAATTTACTTTTTCCTTCTTTATGAACCCCATTTTTGATCTTGCCAAAAGGGGAGAGATTATATGAATCTAAGCTCAAGGGGGAGAACAAAAATTGTATGAATCTAAGTTTAAGGGGAAGAATATAAAAAATTATAGCATAAGTTAAGGAGGAGCATCATACTTATTATTTTTAAATTGACTTTGTTTGAATGAATGATATATTTAGCAATTTTTCTCTTAAGTATTCATTGAATCATATTACACTCCAACTTCATTTTTTCTGCATTATTATTACTTATGATCAATCTAAGTTGTCAAAATCAAAAAAGGGAAGATTGTTGGACTAAGGTAGTTAACCTAAGTCTTGAACCTCTTTTGATCTTGATAAAGGAGATTGATCATGTCTAATGTTTCAAATAAGTATTGTTTTGCAGCCTTTGGCTTTTATCTA
The DNA here is from genome assembly GCA_949677035.1 of Omphalea diandra. Classification (NCBI taxonomy): domain Eukaryota; kingdom Viridiplantae; phylum Streptophyta; class Magnoliopsida; order Malpighiales; family Euphorbiaceae; genus Omphalea; species Omphalea diandra. The sequence goes on along the minus strand of CATIWR010013085.1, from coordinate 15,970 downwards.
AATTGAAAGTTGGATGTAGCTCAAAAATCTTCAAGTATGAAAAGTAACTTCTAAATCGCGACCACTACTTTGTATTCGCGATCGCGATCTGTAAAGAAGCTTGCTAGAAAGCAGACAGGCGAAATCGCAGAGCTATTCTCGGCCGCGATTCATCTAAATGAAGGAGTCTAAAATTGGCAGACGATTTCGCGGTGTGTCACGCTCTAGTTGCGACCGTGAATTTCGAAGTAATTCAAGAGGGAAGCAAATCCATAATCATAGCATGACAAGTGTCCCAGCTGTCCGTTGGAAGTCAAGTTTCACAGAGGCATCTTATTGGTAGTGACCGCGAATCATGAGGAAGAAGATGACCATCTTCGGCAGACGAATTCACTTCCTTCTGTCGCGGCCTATACAATAATGATTGCGACCACGACCTATGAAAACAGGTGAAAGGCAACGACTATATTTTCCTGGTGAACTAATCAAAAGCTGCCATGTGGACTAGCCATTAGACACAACGGGATTTTCCTTCAGAAATTTGGATTTCACGACCGTTAATGAGTAGTAGCAACTGCGAATTGAGTTTGTCAAGCATTTAATGTAGAATCTATCAAGCATGTCTCAAAGATTTGATGAGTTATGATCTACAATGTCTCTTTGGTGAAGTTTGGGTATAAATACTCCACCAAACAACAATGAATAAGGTTGCTAAGAAATTTATTACAAGTAATTAAAGCTCTTAATCTTTGCTACTCATTTTCTTCAATTTTCTTTATGAAATTGTAAGTGTTAGGTGTGAGCATTAAACACCAAGTTGTAAGGTTGTTGTGTAAGCCTGTAAAAATACTTCAAGATAGGTTTAAGTGTGAGCCTAGTGAAACACTTGAGTGAGGTTGTGTGTTAGTCTAAAAACACATTGTTGTAAGGTTGTGTGTTAGCCTAAAAACACATTATTGTAAGGTTATGTGTGAGCCATCAAAACACAAGTTGTACAAGTTGGGTGTGAGCTTGAAAACACCTTGAGATAGTGAAATACCCAATTGGTAAATTAGGGAGTGGACGTAAGTCGATTATACCCGAACCACATAAATCATTGTCTCTATTCTACTCATTCTTCTTCCATTCTTCTTTGTTTTTGAAATTTTTATACATCAATTCAACTCCCCTTCTTGGTGCCAAGGGAGAACATTCTATAATAGACTGTTTAGGCAAATCAAAATCACTATAGACGTTGTAGCTAGAGGATCTTTACTGGACAAAACAACCGATGTGGCCTATGAGTTGATTGAAACAATGGGAAACAACAACTACCAAACCCATGAAAGAACTTTGCCAAAGACGTAATGGAGATTCACAACATGGATGCCCTCCAAACCTTGCAAGCTTAGGTGTTTACCTTGTCAAAATAATTGAATGCCTTTACTTGTAATGTTGTGTCTTATCCCTTTCTTATAGGTTTTATGTAATTTTTATAGGGAAAGTGACCATAAGAGTATTAATTGTCAAAAGGGGAACCTTTTTGCGTAAGAGTAAATAAACTATGTAGGGAACTTCAACTATTAACCTAATAAGCCATACTCAAATACTTACAATTCAGATTGGTTTAATTACCCAAACTTCTTTTTGTCTAATAATAATACCCTAATCCATAAAACTAAAGGGGTAATACATGGTTTTCAATCTCTACCACCAAACTACCAAACTTAAGAAAAGAGATCAAACCTAGAAAACCTTTTCAAAGAATTCATAACCTCTGACAATTCTAGGCTAGAACAACATGAAGAGAATAAAGGTTATAAAATGGACCAAGCCAATAAAAACAACTCATCCTCCATCCATGACCTTGAGATTCAAGTGGAATAAATGCCCAGTGCCTTTAGCTTTAGATCCCAAGGTATCTTGCCTAACAACTCCAAAACCAATGCAAAGGACTAAGTGAAAGCCATCACCTTAAGGAGTGATAAGGAACTTCAACATAAGGATGAGAAAGAAGAAAAAGCAAAGAAGGAAAAGTAGAGGAGGGTAAAGAAAAATAAATCATTTCAGAGGTTAAACCTAAAGAAAAGGTAAAACCATATGTACCTCTCGTTCCTTTTCCTTCAAGGTTCAATAAAGTTTAGTGGAGAAGTAATTTGCAAAATTTTTAGATATGCTTAAGAAAATCCAAATCAATATACCATTTATTAAAACACTTGCCCAAATGCTTAAATATGCAAAGTTCATGTAAGACATACTTTTAAAGAAAAGCAAATTAGAGGAAGACGAGAGAGTCACCTTGACCGAGGATTGTAATATGATCCTACTCAATAAGTTGCCTCTTAAAAGAAGAGATCCAAAGAGTTTTTCTATTGCTTTTGATATTAGTCATGTTTCTTTTGAAATAACTTTTTGTGATTTAGGATCTAACATCTTAATGCCTTTGTCTATTTTTGAAAAATTAGGTATTAGCGAAATAAAGCCCACCAAGATCTCTCTTCAACTGGAATATCATTCAATTATCTATCCTAAGGGAATGTGGAAGACGTGCTCATCAAAGTAGATAGGTTCATCATCTTAGTGGATTTTATAATTCTTGATATGGAAGTGGATAAGGAGATCCTCTTACTTTTGGGATGACCATTTTTAACAATTGATGGTGCTTTGGTTGATGTTAGGGAAGGCACCTTCACCTTGGTCTTCAATATGCACAAGGCAATGAAAAAGCCCATGAAAGATGAATGGTGTTTGAGGATATATGTTATTAAAGATTGCACTAAGGAAATTTATCAATAAAAGAAGGAAAATTTGAAAATAGAGACAGTGGCCTTGGTAAGTATCAAGGAAGAAAAAGTGGAGAACACCAAAGAGATAAGTATTCAAACTCTAAACCTTGTGATGCTACTTCTTCTTCTTTTATTATTGACACGTTAGATTATGATAAGTATCTTAAGGTAACATCACCTTTCATTCTTAAACCTCTTCAACTTGAAGTTAAGCCTTTATTTTCACACCTTAGATGTGCATTTTTTAGGAGTGATAAGATCCTTTTAGTCATCATTCTTAATGAACTTACTTGAACCTAAGAAGAGAAACTATTAAGGGTGTTGAGAAATAGGATTAAAGCCTTGGGATGGACCATAACGAACATTAGGGGGATTAATCTTACTTTTTGTATGCATAAAATTTTAATGAAAGACAATCATAAACCTATAATAGAGCACTAAAAGAGGCTTAAGCCTAATATGAAAGAGGTGGTTAGGAAGGATGTTGTCAAATTACTAGATGTAGAGATCATCTACTCCATTTTAAATAGCCTATGGGTTAGTCCGGTCCAAGTAGTTCCTAAGAAAAGGAGAGATGACGGTTGTAACCAATGAAAACAATGAGCATATCTATACTATGATTGTGACGGGTTAGAAAGTGTACATTGATTATAAGAAGCTAAATGTCAAAACCTATAAGGATCACTTTCCCTTACCCTTTATTGATCAAATGTTGGAAAGAATTGCAGGTCATATGTACTATTGCTTCTTAGATGGGTCTTAGCGCTATTATCGAATGCAAAACGCATGCAAAAAGAATTAAAGGATTAAAAGTAAATAACATTTACGTGCCTCTATGGTACATTTGCATATAAATGTATGCCCTTTGGCCTATGCAATGCATTGACCACTTTTCAAAGGTGTATGATAACCATATTTACAAAAATGGTAGAATGGATGGTAGATATATTCATGGATGATTTCTTTATTTTTGATGATACCTTTGATGCTTGTTTGGTTAATCTTAACAAGGTTTTAGAAAGATGTGAAAAGACCAACTTTGTTCTTAATTAGGAGAAGTGCCACTTCATGGTACAAGAAGGCACAATGTTTAGGCATAAAATCTCCTCTAAGAGAATTAAAGTGAACTAAGTAAAGATTGAGGTCATAGAGAAATTGCCTCTACTAACCTCCATGAAAGGGATAAGGAGTTTCTTAGGCCACACAAGATTTTACTGGGATTCCATTAGAGATTTTTCCAAGATTTCTAAACCACTTTGTGATCACTTAGCTAAGGATGTTCCTTTTATCTTTATTAATTATTATCTTAGTACTTTTCATAGGTTGAAAAATGAACTCATCTCCACATTAATTATGACAAAGCTAGATTGGTCATTGTCATTTGAGTTGATGTACGATGTAAGCAATTATGCTATAGGAGATGTTTGGGGTAAGGAAGGATAAAAAGCTATATGTCATTTACTATGTGAGCTAGATCCTTAATCATTCCTAACTCAATAATTCCACTACAAAAAAATAGCTCCTGGCTATTATTTTTGCAGTTGATAAATCATATCTTATTTGTTTGGCTTTAAAGTGATTATGTATATTGATCATGCAACAATTTGATATTTGTTAGCAAAGAAGGATGCAAAGCCCAAACTCATAAAATGGATTCTTTTACTCTAAGAGTAGGACTTGGAAGTCAAAGACAATAAGGGAATGAAAAACTTGGTTATCAATCATCTTTCATATTTAAAGCATATATAAGAGGATATGGTAAGTATCTCGATCAATAAAACCTTTTTGAATGAGCAACTCTTCCTTTTAAAAGCTTTTTAAACTCCATGGTATGCAGATTTTATGAACTATTCGGTAAATGACATTGTTCCTCACAATTTTACTTTCCATTAAAAGAAAAAGTTTATACATGATATTAAATTTTACTTTTGGGAAAAACCTTATCTATTTAAAGAATATGTCGGTGGTATTATAAGAAGATGTGTACTAGAGGAGGATATGGGAGATATCTTGCTTCATTGTCATACTCGAGACTACGGATGGCACTTTGGTCGCTCCAAAACTATGACTAAGGTATTGCAAAGTAGATTCTTTTAGCCCTCGTTATTTATTGACTCTTTTGCTTTTATCAAACTTGTGATAGGTGCCAAAGAATAGGTAATATCTCTAAGAGGAATGAAAAGCCATCAAATTCCATGATTGAGGTAGCTTTTCTACATTTAAGGAATTGACTTCATAGGACCCTTCCCTAAGTCATTTAGGAACAAATATATATTGGTAGTTATTAACTACATGCCCAAGTAGGTTGAAGCCAACTAATGATGATAAAATAGCGCTTCAATTTTTAACGAAGCATATCTTTACAACTTTTGGAGCACCGTGTACAATTATAAATGGTGGGGGTCACACTTTTACAATCATCAATTCGAGTCATTACTCAAGAAATATGAAGTAATGCACAAAATTGCAATGTCATACCATCTTTAAACGATCGATTAATTAGAAGTGTCTAATAAAGCAATAAAGCATATCCTATGAAAGACGATCAACTCCTTAAGGAAGGATTGGTCCTTGAAGCTTCTTGATGCATTTATGTCATATATAACAACTTAGTACCATGCCTTACCGTTTGATTTTTGGGAAAACTTGCCACTAACAGGTTGACTTAAAGCATTGGGCTTATTAGGCAATCAAAATTCTCAACTTTAATTTGGATCTTGTCAGAGAAAAAAGAAAGCTCTAACTCAATGAACTTGAGTCTTTACATCTTCAAGCCTATGGGAATAATAAAATTTATAAGGAGGAGACTAAAAGGTGGCATGATAGCCATATTTTGAAAAAAAAGTTCAAGGAAGGATAAAAAGTGTTACTCTTTAACTCAAGGTTGCAGTTCTTTCCAGGAAAATTCAAGTCTAGGTAGTCAGGACCTTTGTAATAGTGAAGGTCTATCCTCATGGTGCCATTGAAATAAAAAAAAAAATCCAAAGATGAGACCTTCAAAGTCAATGGACATCACTTGAAGCCCTATTATGAAGAACATATTATATAACAAGCGAAAACTCTCTATCTCCCACGTGCCTCCACTTAAAATCCAATCAAAAGGATCAAACTGAAGACCTTAAACTAGCATGTTCGTGGGACACCCCCCACATTCTTTTCATTTTTTTTATATCATTATATATCTTGTTATATTGTTTTAGTCTTTATCTTACTGAATTGTGTTATTTTCCTTGCTTTTGTAGGTTATAATTCAAGGAGTTCACTAATCAAAACATCAAATAAGTTTGGAGGACTTATCTTTCCACTTATCTTGTTTTTCATATTATTCCTTGCACCTCTTAGTTATATTTTTTTTTATGAATTATTTAAATTTTGCCATGAATTATGTGTTTTATTCGTTAATTTTTATTGTTGCAAGGGTAAAGACAAGTAAATGGTCATGAGGGGTAAGACTTATGACCATTAGGGTGATTAATTGGGCATAAAATAATAACTATGCTAAATTCATAACTAATTCACATAGTTGTGTGTCAAGGAAGTAACATGGGATGGTAGTCGAGGAAGGCGCATGGCCAAATTACATGGCTGTAAGCGTAAGGAGGAGATTGTGGGAGTAGCTGATGGAGTCACACACCCCAGTCGTATGCATGTGCACATCCATCAACACTTTTGTGTCTCAAAACGCATGCCTATGCACATTTTCTCCTAAATATCTAGTAGCTAAGTTAGACACATGACAAAATGCACAATTATGTGCCTATCCGCCTTTCCTCAAACCCAAAAATGCACAACCATGCATTCCTAACATATGGTCATGAGTTGTTCGCATCTTTCTTTTTAAAACTCTGCGCATTTCATCTTCTTCATTATTTTTGTCCTCTAACCCTAGCACGATTATACGGTTGGTTCCCATCTCTTCTAAATTAGCCTTTCCCTCATTCAAACACCATCACATCTATTCTTTTCTCTTATAAATCCAACCTCTACCATGTCTAAGCATGTCAAAATCTCTATAAAGAGGAGGTTGGGTCTTTAAGTGCCACTCCACCATTAGGTGCAACTCTGGTCTTTGGATATGATGAGCATGAGAAAAGGTATGAGTTTTTATCTAAACGTCTTATTTTTCCCAGTAAATTTATTGATTTAAGGGCTTTAAATGATGTGGGTTGGTTAGAGCCATTCAAGAACACCTTAAGGTTCTCTAATGGGAAGAGTTCGCCTAATTCCATGGCAACTCCGACAAAGACCTAAGTTATGAGTTATTGGCTAGCTCTTACCTAGAGACTTATATGGCATATAAAGAACACCCCTTAGGCACCATCACTTTCTAACTTTGAAACAAACCTTTCATCCTTCCTTTGAGTGAGGTTTCCAAGGCCTTTTTTCTTAAGAATGAAGGGCTTGATGAATTCTCTAGGGACTTTAACAACCAAGAGGTGTGGGCTTCTTTAGGTGGAATTTCTAAGTATAAGGCTAGAATGAGCAAATTCTAGAATTGAAAGACCCCTTAGTGCGATATCTTTATTGTTTATTATCCTATTTTATAATTGGATGGGTAATAGTGTTGTGAACCAAATTGAGCTTCTTTACCTTTGGTGTCTGAAATATAAGTGCTAAATCAACATCACTTGGTGGTTTGTGAACCATATGAATGTTATGGCTAAATGGGATTCGAGAGGGGGGAGGAGGTATTTTTATAGATGGTTTCATCACTCTTCTTGTCAATTATTTGAAAGTACATGACCCACAAAATCGCAGTCAATTAACCAAACATCTGGGTTCCTACTACTTATCCTATGACAACATGCTCATATAGGACTTATGAAGTGGGATGGGGTTTGTTATGTGTTGGTCCATGATGAGCAAGAGATGAGGTTGATAATATGTGGATGATGCACTACAGGATGTACCTTTAGGAACGTCTCCCTCTCAAGATCCTTCACCCTTGTTTATGAGCCAGCTAAAAGAAGTGTTGGTGCAGATGGAATCCCAATTAGAACATATGGATCAATGCCAATTTGCTTTTAAGGATGAGGTACAAAGAAGGGTTACAACTTTGGACTCCTGCATTGTCGACATGGATAGGCAAGTACAGGCATACTTTGAGCATATTAGATTTCCTCCTCTCCACTATTGATGAATTGATTACCCTATCTTACATTTGTTTTGTTGTTTCCCTTTTTATTGTTTTGATTTTTGTGATTTTATGGATGTGTAGTTTTGAACTTTCAAACTTTTTATGTTGGCTAGCATTAGTGGAGTGCATTATGTTCCTACTTTTATATTCCCTACCTTATGTTCTCATTACAACATTATGGTTTTGTGTTCTTCTTGTGATATTTTGATGAATGTTTCCATACCCTTATGCTCTAATGGTTCATTCTTATACAGTTAAGATTCCCATGCTTGAGATTTGTAGGTCGACATGCTCATTCCCCTACATTATAAGAGGGAAGTCTCTTTCCCTTACTATTTAATTTTTATTCTTCATCCTTGAGGACAATGATGTTTAAGTTTGAAGGAATTTAATTGGTTGCTTTAAAGCACTCACTTTTGATTGCATTTAGGTCTATACTTGATTATAATTGCTTGTGTATCTTTAAGTTTTGAGTTTTTGCAATATCTCTTTGTGGTCAATTTTGGGTCTTAGTTTTAAGGTGGAAAATTGATGAAGAAATTTATAGTCTTTATTTGGAATTGCTTAGGATAATTTCTTTTGTGATAATGACTTGAGCTTAATAATCATGTTTGTATTCAAAAATTGGTTGAACACTTTAGAACTTTTTACACTCTTGGCAAAGTGGGGAATAATCCACAAGAGGCCTCTTTCATACCACTTTTAGTTAGATGAAACCTTTACATGTGCTAAAACTTGCTAAAACACCTTTTTGAGGTGAAATCCTAGTGCTAGGTAACCTTAGGAAAATAATTAAGACATTCTTTGGTTAGCCTATAATTCCCCATCCCCACCTTTATCACATTATCCTTTATTACCCTTTTAAGCCATAATGAATACTCTTTAGAGAGTATTATATAACTGATCTTTCCTTCACACACATCTGACATTATAACCATATAGCCAAAATAATCTTTTACCTCCCCTATCAAGAGAATAGAGTTAGAACTTGGTTATACAATGGTATGTGATGTATTACATCATTCAATGCATCTATATTGAAAAATGGACCAAATAACTCATCTATTATTATCTCTTTAGCACCATAAAGTTTGATTCAAACTTGGAAGGTGGCATAGCGATAGCTTGAAATATGCTTGGCTCATTAGTTTCTTGAAAAAAAAAAAAAGAGAGTAAAACAATAAAAAAGGAATTAAAAGAAGAATTAAGCCACCTAAAAAATAGAGAAATAAGGTGTTTTGGATGTTCTTCAAGAAATAAATTTGAGTGGTGATATATAATGATCTTTTGTAATTTAAATTATTGTCCTAATCATTGGCCTAACTAAATTTCTCTTGTTTTGGACTTGATCACTCTTTGTTAAGCTTAACCCCAAGCCTTACATTACAAGCTATTAAAGACCTCATGATTCTTAAGGTTGCTACGTTCTACATTAGTGGAGAAAGGTGAATTAGTTTTGCATATGGTCATATATGTCTTAAAAATTAAAGAAGAATCTTGCTTAAAAGTGAACATGAAAGAGAATCAAAGTAGAGAACAAACAATGATGTCAAGTCACACACACACTTTTTTATGTTTGATTAATTACAAATTGGGTATGATTGGTGTATAACTTGCCATTATTTTGAGTGAAATTACTTAAATAAGGAAAACCATGACTATAGGTGAGATAAATCTCACCTTTGAAATTCTTGTTACACAACTCTAACCATAAGAGATGTTCTTTTATGCTTTTGTAAGAAAATGATTACTTGAGGACAAGCAATAATTTAAGTTTAGGGTAATTTGTTTAATGGATTACCTATCTTATTTGTATAGTTTATTCATCTTAAAATCATGTTTTACCATTGAATCTGATATAAAAATATACCTAATGTCTAGAAATGGGTGTTTTGTATGTGAAAAGTGAAGAAGTACCAAAAAAGGGATGAAACCTTAAATGCATGATCATGTGGTTTAATCACATAGTCATGTGCCTCAAGAAGACCAAGAGGTAGTAGCTAAAGGAGACGCACGACCATATCACATGGTCATGCACCTTGGCAAGATCAAGAGCGTTATACACCCTCATAAGGACATAAAACTGTGCTTCAATGGGCACACGATCATGCACCATTTTTTAATCCAAAAACAAGATTCTTCGCGAGGGTTTTTCTTTTCTTTTCGAAGGGAGGATATTTTCCTTTCTTGCATGGGATAGCTGAGACATTATTTAAGGAGGAAACAAGCCAAAATTAAGATATAGGGGATAGCTAAAGAAAGAGTTTTCATCGTGGAAGAAAAGTGTCATCAAAGTTAAAGAGAGAGAAGACACATGAAATCAAGCAATCAAGAAGAAGTGCATGACTATTCTTGAAGCTGAATGATTTGTTTTCTTTTCTTCTCTTCATTTCATTATGAACTAAATTTTCTTTGGCTATAGGTTGTAAATGGATCTTGTATGACTTTCATTAGGTTTTCAAAATCTAAATCTATTTGGTTTCTTGCATTGATTACACTAGCAATTATTGAATATATTTATTGTTCAATCAACTGGCCATTAATTATCTTAGTTTTGTAAATCAGTAATTGAGAGGTGTTTCTCATGAAACAAAGCTTTCAATAATTACCTTGCTTTGTTATTAAGTTAAGAAGCTTTAAAAAATCATTGGTATCTCTAAGGTCTTAAATTAAGAGGTAATTGCATGATATTCAATTTTTGAGTTGAGGAACCTTTAGCTAACATGTTCTTGTATGTCAATTTCTACTTGAGAGAGATTAATTAATCACTTTAATGGCTTAATAGTAGTACTTGTTGCATAAACTGAATAGATAAGGATTGAGGGACGCATAAAGGGCTATTAAGTGAAGTTGAACCCCCTAGTTATTATCATCTATTGATTACCTCTCATCTTCATTAGTATTTTAATTTGCTTTAGTTCAATTAAACTTCTCTTTTATTATTGAATATCTAGATAATATAAGATATAAGATACTTAGTACTTAAACTCGATCCTCATGGGAACGATATCCATACTTACAAAGTACACTTTAGTACTTGTAACCTATGAATTTGCAGCTTAGGGATTTTCTATATAGCACACACCATCACAACATAATAAAAGTAAATGGACTCACATTTATCATAAGCCTAAGTTTGCTCGTGTAAAATGTGTGCTTATTTTATATGTTTATATGTTTCATACTAAATTATGTTTATTGAGTTGTGACTCACCAAATCACTTTAATTTTTACAGAACCTTGAGTTGGTAGATCACAAGCTTTAACCTCACACTTGTGTAAATAGATCACAAGTTGACGACATTTCCTTCTAGGATTCTCTTTTTTTTTTTTGGTGCACATATGAACGCGTAGTTATAGTTTTAGGGAAAAACATGTGGTAAGTTGAGGCCTAAAATTTATTTTGTGAAATAGTGTTAGTTTTCGCTATAGATATCATATGTAAATGTTTGAATGTTTATGGAATGGTGTGAGTGGTTATGCCATGTATGTACAACAAATATAATAGGTATTGAAATAACTTTATTTTTAAAGCCAATTCGGTGGTGTTCAATTATGGATTATAGGAATCAACTACTAATGTTTAGCTTATGAATGATTAATAGTTGTTGGCCCTAGGCACTAAGAAAAGGGAAGGGGGGAGGGGAAGGTTGAATTAGTGTATAAAAATTAAAATTGGAAAGAGAGAGAAGAAATGAGATGAGAGAAAACACAAGATTTATAGTGGTTTGGCTATAATCGACCCCATGTCCACTCCTCAATTCTTCGAAATTGGGTATTCTACTATCTTTCAAAGGTGTTTTCAAGCTTACACCAAACTTTTACATTTATGTTTTGAAGGCTCACATAATAATCTATACACTTGTGTTTTGAGGCTTGCACAACAACCTTTACAACTTATGTTTTAACAGGCTCACACAATAACCTATCTTAGTGTTTTGATAGGCTCACATTATAACCTATTAAACTTGGTGTTTATGCTCACTCCTAACACTGACTTAAAGAATATAAAAGAGTGAGTAACAAAATTACAAGAGTTTGGGTATAAAGTTATTAATTCTCTTGCATTTACATTTGTTTGGTGAGGAATTTATAGCCTTTACCCACCAAATAGACATTGCTATAAAACTGGTACAAAATCATCAAAGTATGTTAGACAGATTTTGGCATTAAATGTTTGACAGTCATGATTCGCGGTCGCTACTACTCATTTGTGGTTGTGAATTCCAAATTCCATAAGGAAAACCTCGTTTATGTCTAACGACTAGTCCACATGGCAACTTCTGATTAGTTCATCAGAAAAATATAGTTGTTGCCTTTTACCTGCTCTCAAAAGTAGTGGTAGCTATTTATCTTGTACATGATGTAACTTTGGACGCGAATTCCTCTGCCAAAAGTGTTCATCTTTCTTCTTTTAGGTTCGTGGTTGCTACCAACAAGTTTCCATCATGATTTTTGACTTCCAACGGTTACCTGGGATACTTGCCAAGCTATGATTGTAGACTTGATTGCATCTTGAGTTACTTCAAAATTTGCGGTTGTGACTGAGACAAACTTTACACTGCGAATTTGTTTGTTACTTTTGAAGTTCTTCCTTTAGATGAGTTGCGGCTGAGAATGACTCCGTGATTTCATCTTTTTGATCTTTATCAAGTCTTCTCATGAATTGCGGTCGTGAATCTTAGATTGCAATCACAATTTAGAAGTTACTTCACATTCTTTGAAGACTAAGATTTCTATCCAACTTCTAACTTAAAGACTAACAAAAAAAAGGCTACAAAACAACACTAAATTGAATCATTAGAATTGATTAATCCCCTTTATTAAGATCAAAAGAGGCCCAAGACTTAGGGTTAACTGCCCTAGTCCAACAAGAGTCTTATATGATATGTATTTATTATGAATATGATTTACAAGATATGGTGTGACAATGAATATAAAATATAATAATAGCTGAGATCATGAGACTTAATGGATATGATAAAATGATATAAGGTATGGTATAGTATAATCTACTCTAAAATTTATTCAATTGAGAAGCTATATATTCCTAATAAATATGTAACATTAAGCTCTTGAAGTATGCTAGTCACATGATCTATTTTCTAAATATGAATTATTGCAAAGCATAGAGAATGTGTTTTTTTGAGTTTGTTGTGCATCTCACTATGTGCTAGTGGAAGAAGTTGCATTTTTGGATTTAGGTCTACCCATATTAAGAGCCCAACCCATCTGTATATTGCAAACTGCCACAAGCAGTTTTTGTTAAAGGAAATAACTTCCCATAAAATGGGAAGTTGTCTAAACGTGGAAAATGGAAGACAAAACACGTGAAAAACAAAGAAGGAAAACTACCCTGTACACATACAGAAGAAGAAAAATACGAAGCTCATCAATCAATAGAAAGAATTTAGGCTGTGAATAGAGAGATTTTCGATAGAGATCTTCTTATTCGATTAGTAATACAAGTCTAACTTTTTTATCCATATTTACTACACTACAACAAGTAAGTCTTGTTGTATTTATCTATAGATTTCATCATAAACTAATCAAATTATTTATTTTAATAATTTCTTTTTTATTTTACACTCAAAATAATTTTTCACATTTTTTTGCATTTATTCATTAAAATATTTTCTATTTTATAAAAATTTGTTGGATTTTTAATCATTCAATCATTTTTCAATGAAAGACATACATCATATGTCATAGAATATTTTATTATTTAATATAATATATATAATAATTTTTTACCTTAACTTTTTTTTTAAAAAAAAAATTGATATAAATTGAAGTAAAAAACAATTTTTAATTAATTACAATGAAAATGAAAATTAGCATTTAAATACTAAACTAATTGTTAGATTAAAGGAAAAGTAAAGTTGTTATTTGATTTAAACAAATATTAAATATTATTTGATTTAAACAAATATTAAATATAGACATATATTAAATAATGTAATAGCTTTAAGAACATGAACACATATCTTTTTAGTTAGAAACAAACTAATAAGCCAGTCTACCCCCAATTGCCCTTTTAAGGAATGGATTGTGATTGAAATTTCGATCTTTATTTATAAGACCCATAAAAAGCTTGAAGCATATTCTACTAACTAGACTAATATGGTTATCTCACAAACAATATGTAGTGACCGTAAGATCCAATGCAATAATAAGTTTCTTATAACCTTTATCTCAAGCAAAGATCAGACTTTAAAACAATGCCAACAAATTCAATTACTACTAATATGTAAGTGCCAATATTCACCATATAGCCAGTTAGACATTGTTTACCTAAATCACGTAACACATGACCTCCCCTTATTATATCAATGCTACCTTTTAAATACTATATGAATTTAGTTTATGTTTACAAGTACCTCTAACTCATTAAAGGAGGAGCAAGAATGTTAACGTATATTGATGTATCTCATGCCATATGCCAAGCTTTATCAACATAACTAGAAACTTGCTTTAGCCCATGAATTTGCCACATGATATATACATGTTATCCTCAAAAACTTGTGCATTTCTCTAATTCTAGAGCCACTGAATCATATTAGAAAAAAAACACACTCTAATTCTTATTAATTTTACTAATAATCTAGTGATAGAATTTATACTTAAACTAATCAAAGAAATGTAGGCTTTAAATGTGTGTGATCACCATTAGTAAGAATAGTTGTCCAAACATTATCTACCATTAGACAATCCTGCATAAAGTGACAAAACGTCTTCAACTATATATATATATATATATATAGACATCGCTTGTGGTCATATGATTTTCTGCTTAAATAAAAGCCAAAGAAAAACTCTTACCACTGATAGCTATATGGTTTTTTACATCATGGAATGGCTCATAAACCAAGGATTAAGTATAACCTCACAAAAGCCTAACTTAGAACATCATCAACCATATCCTTCTCCCTCATTAGAAGAAGTTGTAAGATATTGTTCAATAGGTTTTGGAACCAATCTATCTAAGTCTATTGAATGCCAACTCTATCCTTTAATCCAATATTCTGACATAGACAAAGATTATGACTAATGTGTACTTTCTTCAATGCAACATAGACAAAGGTTATTGTATTAGTCATTAATCATTCCAAAAAGAAGTTCCTAAATCATTCCTAACTAGCTTCCCTATGAACTTAAAAATTGGTAAACCTTTGTTATACCCTTCAAAACATAGATACATTATGTTTGCTTTAAATATTTTATAAATCTCAGCTCTCACCTATATATTTATGCCTCAAAGTAAGAGCTTAGATTATCAAGATCATCAATTAGCCTTTATCCAATTCTTAAAAGGGTGGCCATATTAGACTAATGTATCTTAATGCCTAATTCTTATTATCTTTAGAAGCACCCCACATATGCAAAAATTTATCAAGATAGTCACAAACTAAAATAGGAAAGGTTGTTGTCTGCATTATATACAATGGAAAAATTAATAACATAGATTTAACCAATATAATTTGTGATATAAAAGAGAGATGTTGAAAATTGCATCCAATAAGACATTGAAAGACCTCATCAACCATGTCTTGGAACATACCCTTATGAGCTCTACTACCTTTAGAGTTTCTAAATACACATATAAGTCTGACGTTATCACAATGGATGTTGTTTGAGAAATATAATTTACCAATTCAAAGCTCACAATAATTGAGAACATGATACTTGATTTCATCAAATTAACTATTTGGTTCAAAGGTAAACAAAAGTCATTCAGACATTACAAAACCATAAATTTTGGTGCAACAAAGCTTTAGTAAACAAAATCATGTCTTTAGTGTATATATATAAGAGTTTTACTTATTTTTAATCCTCGAATAGCATTGGTAATCATGTGAGACAATCCTTCGACACATGAAATCATTAAATATGGCAAAATTGCATCCCCAAGTTGGAATCAATCAATATATGTTATAAAATTTCAGTCTCATGATTAGTTTTAAATAATTGTTTACCATTTATCAAATAATTTTGTATAATATAGCTATGTGTCATTGTTTTATATTATGTTATAGAAAATTGTCATATAAAAAATTCTAAATAGAAAATTAAAAATTAATTATCATAT
>CATIWR010013066.1:0-11079 GCA_949677035.1 Omphalea diandra | reverse complement strand
AATTACTCCATAATTCTCACTAACCATGCATGATTAACATGTCATGAAAGGTTAATTTCAGTTGAGAAGAAGATAAATTACTTACCTACTGTCCCATAATTGGAAAACCTTAGCCAGCCCACACTTCTTCCTCTCTTTTTCTTCTTCTTCTTCTTCTTCTTCTTTAGCTCTCTCTCACTTTCATCTGGTGTATTTCGACCTTATCTCCTTTTTTACCAGCCCATAATGGCAGATAATTATAATTTGTATTCTTACTCTAATAGGACAAAAGATTGGTGGCTTGTTCCTATTATTTGAAAGTTAAACAATTTTGCTTTTAGTCCCTTTTCTTCATTCCTTCATCACCTTCGTCCATCCTCTAATTTCTAGATGCTCTTTATACTATTAGATGAGCTCTCAAACACCATTATTTATGATGCCATAATAAGCACACAACATGAAATAATTTATCACATAACTATGCAAACACTGCATATATGTTCAAGCATCCCAAATGCAACGGTGCAATTGTCATTGTTGTGTTTTTACAATTCACATGTCTAAATGATTATTTATCCTGTGCATATGTTCATATGAGATTTCATATCATTTGATACAGTGCATATGCTCATATGTGATTTCATATCATTTATGCAATGAATATATTCATGTGATAATGCCAATGAATAGGGATAGGGATGTTACACATTTATAACAACCATTCAAAGGAATAAAGAGGAAAGAAAGAAGCTAACCACTCCTTCAAATTTGTAAGCCTTACCTATTAATAAGGCAATAAGTTGAAAGATGTTATTAAGTATAGGAATTCTAATGAGGAAAGCAAATAGAACTATTTCTCTTATAGATAAGAAAGCATAAGCAGTTGAAGAAAAAGAAAAAGTGAACCTTAAAGAAGTTACAAGTGCATATTTCAAAACAACTACCAAAATAGGTACAACAACTTAATCAAGTATGCCATCTTCTTTTACTCTTCAAACTCAAAGCCCATCTTTCTTTGCTTTAAAGAAAAGGTGTTGTAATAGCTGATCTTGCTCAATATAATAATAAGCAATTTAGAGAATAAGGTCATATCTCTTTAAGGACAAGAAACCAAGATTAGTTTATAAGTAAGTGACATAACTCAAACTTAACATTAGATAATTGAAAATATAAAGCTCCAATCTAGCATCTAAGAACATAAAGGGAAGAATGAGAAGGAAAATAAAGCTTAAAGTAGACCTGCTTCAACTAAAAGTCAATCTCCAAAAACACATAATATGGTAGCCAACCCAGGCAATCTAGACATTTTTATTGTCCCATACATAAAACCTTTTCTTTGATATTTCCATTGTGCTTTTATAATTTAGTCTTTAAAACTTTATTATTGATGACTAGACTAAATGGAGGTTCGTTTTATATGACATTGTCTATGAGACTCTTTTATCTATACTCTATAATTCTCTATTTCCATGATATTTTTCTCTCTTTGTTGATGACAAAAGGGGAGAAATTTAAGTTCTATATAGTGCAGATAAATGAGAGAAATCAAAAGGGAAAAATTAAGGTTAAGTGCAATGAGATATAAAAACTTATAAGAAATTATGTGTATGTTAATGGCAAGGAAAGAAATGATAAGGACAATGAGTCAAAATGACTAGTTGTCTCGCTTGAAATATGCTTAAAATGAGGGGGAGATTATTGTAAACTATCTTACATAGTGCATACTATATTATATTATTTATCATCATTAAAAAGGAGGAGAATGTTAAACTTTCTAAGTTCTAATTTTTGTTTTAATGATTACAAAAAAATGGATAAAATGTCTAACATATGTGTAGATTTTTTAAGTTTTGATTATGTAGGTCTCTCATTTCACTCTCAAGAGATTGAAAATGTAGGAAGTTTTCCAACTTCGTAAATATCTCACATATGAAGTGATAACAAAGGAAAATCCATCAAATTATAGCAAAAACTTAGTTTTAAAGAAAACTTGAAGCATAAACTACCATCAACTATGGTTTGTGTTAAACCTTACGGTTCTAAGTCTTATTTTGATGATTACAAATGAGTCAAAGAGCTAACCTTTGTCAAAGTTCTTTTTTATTTTAGAACTTATAGGTACATTAACTCTTTGGACTATGATGATTAGAGATGGAATTATGTTTGAAAACTCAAAGTATTAGATAGTGAAGATCAATGCAAACTCAGCTTAACAAACCAATGGTTATTGTCTTCTTCCAACAGACATTGTGGACCTATTGACGGGTATTGAGATATCACAATAGATGTTAGAGAAACACTCTAGCTTGAGTATAGCCTTCCATACCTCTCAATAGATGTTGCCCATATTCCCAATAGTTGTTGGACAACTGCCCAGACATAGTTGTGCATATTGAACCTTACAATAGGCATTACATTTTTGCAATGGGCATTGATTTTTCCCTCACAACAGGCATTATACTTTCATAACAGGTGTTGGATAAAATGCCTTAAATTGAGCAAAACTCTCTTAAACTCAAAATAGGCATTGGTCCTTCATAACAGGCATTAAAAAAAGCTCTCTTGATTATGCCAAAGGCTTTGGATCCCCTAATGAGGCACATTCAATATGTCAACAGGCATTGAACACATTCAACGGTCATCAAAAATTCACTAATAGGTATTGCAAAAATACTCTAGTTTGAGCTATGAGATCTAGACGCCTCAATGAAGGACATTTATATGTTAACAAGCATCAAAAGTGCTGCCAACTAGCATTACAAATCTTCCAATAGTCATTGAAGGACTTATCTAGATCTTATAAAATAAAGCATCGAGCTCATACTTTTAGGAATCAATAATAAACATTGATCTTTTTCTAATGAGCATTAAAGAAAAAGTAGATAAAATAAATATAAAAGTTAAAGGAGGAGCCTTGAGTCAACTTCTCTCTAACAGCTAGTCCTAATAGGCATTTTGATTATGCCAAAGACCATTGAAGGTGTATTTTGTTTGATAACCACTCGTTTATAGGAAATCAATGCAGGCTGATGCCTTAGCAACAGGCGTGGAGATTAGTTAATAGGTGTTGATAGTCTATAGCTGCAATGTGAAGTGACATTTCTTTTTCAAACGTATAATTCTTTGTTCATATTGTAAAATGACCCACTATCAACAAAAATGAAGAGAGAACTATTCCATTAAGTGAGTATTTTATTGTGAAACCTTTTCTTAATAAAAAAAGGTGAATAAAGAGTGATCAAGCAATCAAGAGAAATTTATCCTTCAAAACTTGCAAGAGTTATCTTCAAAATAGAGCTTAAAGAATAAGCTTTTCAAAAATTCTCTTTGCATTCTCAACCTCATCAAGCATACCTTATGAGAAGTACTTTTAGTGTTTTTATTGCTTAAGTGAAAAAGTTTGTCCTCCTTCTTAAATTGTTATATTTTGTTTAAGGAAACCTTAGGTTGGGAAACCTTGAAAACTAGATCTTGTAAAAGGTTTAAAGTAGTACTTGGAAACTACTTTGGATTAAGGTTAAGTAGTATTTGTGAACTACATGTTTGAGGTTGATAGAGCCTGAGAATCTACCATTTATAAAGGCTTAATGGTGCCTAAAAAAATTACCTTTGTAAAGGTCATTGATAACACCTTAAGATATCAAAGATAGTAAAGCCTCTAGTGGAAATACTAGAGGAGAAGACGTAGGTCAGTTGTGTCGAACCTTGATAAATCTTGTGTCTTGATTCTTCTTATATTTTCACAATTGGTTTTTATTTGGATTACTTGCCATTGCCTTATTTTACACCCCCCCCCCCCTCCTTTCTAGGGCACTAAAGGGCAATAATTGGTATTAGAGCAGGTCCCTTAATGAAAAGCTTAAGTGCACAAAGCAAAGATCATGGCAAGTCATAAGGAATCACAAGCCTCCATTTTTTAAGGGAGATGACTATGGCTACTGGAAGAATCATATGGAGATCTTCCTAGATAGTGAAACCATTGACCTATGGGATATTATTGAAGGAAAAGAAGTTCCAACAAAGCTAGTTGGAGATGTTCCTATACCAAAGGCAAAAAGTGAGTATACTACTGAAGCAAAAAAGGCAAACTTAAAGAATAGAAAAACAATACATGTTCTTTTTTGTACAATCTACAAGTTTTAGTATGCAAAGTTGCAAATGTGTACATCAGCTAAAAAGATATGAGACACATTGCAAACTCAGCATGAAGGAACTAGTCAAGTATAATAGAGAAAGATACAAATGCATACATACATGTATGAAACATTTGTATACCAATTTGATGAAACTATTACTAAGATGTACAATAGATTCACAAACGTTATAGGCATTTTCAAAACTTTAGGGAAGTCACCTACAAATGAAGACGTGGTAGCAAAAATTCTAACACTTCTCAAGGATAAGTGGGAAGCTAAGAAGACAATTATAGAGGAAGCTAACAAATTGAAAGTTTTATCACTTAATAAGCTTATGGGAAAGTTATTGGCTCATGAGATCACTTTGAAAAGTCTATTGAAAATATAGGAATGAAAAAGAAAGACTTGGAATTGAAAGCCAAACAGGTACATTCTGAAACTCCTTCTGCTTCTTATTTGCTAACTTTTCCTCTTCAAGCGATGATGAAGATACTAGTGAGGATGAGCATCTTGCCTTCATCACCAACCAAGTAAAGAAATTTCTTTCAAACAAAAAAGATAGAAAGGCAAGAAACTATAAGAAGAAATGCAGTAAGAGTCAGCTCACTTACTATAAATGCAATAAGAAAGGACATATAAATCAGACTGTCCTAAGATAAAGAAAAATAAGCTTCCTCCCATAAAGTATACTTCTAAGAAAGGAAAGGAAGTATACGAAGCTCCTTGGGATGACACTAGTGATTCCAAACATGATAAAGATGAAACAAGAAAAGAGCTAGCCTATAACGACCATTTTCATTTACAAATCATGACATTCATGTCCAAAAACACATATGCCTAAAGGTTTATTCATCATACATACACAATCCAGTATCTATTTAATGAACATATATATTAACTAATGTTCAAGGCTAGTGACCATAAACCGGTTCCTATCTAGATATATGTACATGACATAAAGAGAGAGAGAGAGAGAGTTGGAATTTAGCCGACGACCTGTGGTCCATGTGTCTCTATGTAAAACTCTATGCATAAAAGTATCCAAACCCTATGCTTTAGTATATGAAAAACATAATTGCAGTTTGGTAAGTCGCGACTCAAGGAAGAAAAATAATAATTAGATTCTTATGGCACAACCAATAATCAAATATCATCAGGATACATTACAAGTGTAACAATTAACTATGCAAGTGCAAGTACAATAGATTGATTTTCGTAGTGACCTTGCAAGGTAAACAACGTTCCCGGAAATTCATGTGATCCAAGTGACATTTGATTTTGCTATCCAGCATATAATAAGTGAATCATTTGATGAATAACATGTGACAATAGGACATATTGGTCCCTTTTTCAAATGATTTACAAGTGTTTGACAAGCTGGTCACAACATCCTTTTAATTCCATATGTAAGTGTTCATTCATAATGGTTTACCAAGTAATCATTAAAATCATATAATTCTCACTTAACTTGTATTCACAAGTAAAATGTAACAAACAAGTAAAATGTAACAATTCAATCACATATACATGTAATAGAATATAATAATATCATAAAATTATCACATGCACATTAAAATTTAATTATGATTTTTACTCACCTTTTGATGTGACCATCATTTATGGTAGGTTTAGTTCTCTCTCTAAGGCTTCCTCAAAGTGTTGAGATCCTAACATTTGATACATACATGGTTATAAATATGTTAAATGATTATGAATCCTTGGTATGCAGCTATGGCATAATCCATGTAAGTGGACCTAGTGTTTGTGCATATTTTCCTTATATGGCAGCCTGACCTTGCTATACTCTCACAGTAATAACTTTAGATATACTTATCCAAATTACTTGATTTTTTTTAAAATAAACTAACACATAATGATACAACATAGTCAAATTTCATATCAATATAAGACATATAGAAAATGTGGTGAATTTTTTAATTTTGCTTTATTTCAATGTCATCTTAGTCTGAGTAGGTCTTACAATCTTAGGTATATCTCAAATTCTACAAGTCCAATTGCAAAAATGATCTATTAAAAGTTATAAAACATATAAGGGAAAATTATTTATGTTTTACTTATTGTCTAATTCAATCTATAAAGTCACCAAAACAAATGACCAATCTCAAGGTGAGCATGCTTTCAACATGTTGATAATCAGTCATAATGAAGGGGCAATATCTCAATAACCATACTAAATTTGGCAAAAATATTTCACAAGCACATATAAAAGTCATAAATACACAACTTTCAAGTTTGGCACATCATCAAATTCTGAATCTGTGGCCATCAAATTCTTGGAAAACAAAATTAAAAGACAGATGAGGTTTCATCGGGTTCATGGTCAGTCACAATCAATGAGCCATATTTCTTTCCACACAACAAATCAAGCAAAAATTATTCATAAGTATTTAGATGGGATATAACCCTACAAATTTCATCTTTTGCACTTTGTCTAAATCCAAACATAAGGTCATCAAAATATGAGAAAACAAAAAAACTGGGGTGATTTAAATTAGTTGTGAACCAGGCCTTATGAAAGAGCCATATCTCCTCACAAACACAAAATTAAGCAAAAAAAATTTTACATGCACTTAGGTGGGACATAAAGCTATAACTTTCATATTTTGAACTTTACCTAATTCCTCTTCTAGGGTTATGAAATTATGGGTAAAATATTCTGCTCTAATAATAAAACCAACACAATCAGCTCTTGTTTCTCTTGAATTTCAACTTCCATACATGAGCTCCACCTCAAATACTCCATATTTCATACTAACCATGCATGATTAGCTTGTCATGAGGGAGTAATTTCATGTGGAAAGAAGATAAATTAACTTACTTATTTTCCCATAACCAAAAAAGCTTAAGATTCTTTCCTAGGCAGCTCACTCATCTCGCTTTTTTTATTCTTCTCCTTCTTCTTCTTCTTCTTCTTTTCTTTCTTTCTTTCTTAGCTCTCTCTTTTTCCTCCTGCCCCTCACATTTATCCTGCTTATTTTGATCCTAAAGGATGAAAAATTCCACTTGTAGACATATTGATTGGAAGTTTGCTTTTCCTCATTTTAGTCCCTCTTCTTCACTCCTTCATCACCTTCATCCATCTAAAACACCATTATTGATGATGTTATAACATGCACATAACATAAGATAATTTGTCATATAACTATATAAACATTACATATAAGTGTCCCAAATGCAATGGTGTAAATGTCATTGTCATGCTTATCCAATTCACATATATAAATGATCATTTATCCATTGCATATGTTCATGTGGGATTGTAAATCATTTATAAAATGAATAGGTTTATGTGAGAATGCCAATGATTATGGATAAGGATGTTACATTTTTTCACCTCTTATAAAGAATTTCATCCTCAAAATTCAATACCTGTAAACAAATATGGATATTGTCATTTAATGTTCTCTTCAGTTTCCCATGTAGCCTCTTCTTGTGAGTGGTTTCTCCATCACACCTTAACCAAAGAGATTTGTTAATTTTGTAACTGTTTTTGCTTATAACCAATGATTTTCACTGATTCTTCAATGTAATTACATCATCTGCAATTGTTATTGTTAGATTCCCAAGTATATGTGTAAGATCATAGTGATACTTTTTTAGCATACTCACATGGAATACACAATGAATCTGAGCCATCTCTGGTCATAGCACTAGCTTGTAAGCTAATGGATAAATTCTTTCTAGGATCTCATATGGTCCTATGTATCGAGGACTCAGTTTCCTTTTTTGGCCAAATTGAATTATTCCTTTCCATGGTGAAACTCGAAGGAACACTTTGTCTCCCACCTCAAATTCCATTTATCTTTTGTGTTGGTATACATAGATCTTTTGCCTATCTTGTATTGTTTTAAGTTTGCTCTTGAATACCTTCACCTTATCCACAGTGTCTTGCACTAGATCTGGCCCTTTAAAAACATGCATCCCTTCTTTATCCTAAGAAATAGGACTTTGACATTTTCTTTCATATAATGCTTCATATGGTGCCATTTGTATACTACTATGATATTATTATAAGCAAATTCAATCAAGGCAATATATTCATCCCATACACCCTAAAACTCTATCACATAAGCTTGAAGCATGTCTTCAAGTGTCTAAATTATCTTTTTTTATTGTCCATTTGTCCAAAGATGAAAAGTAGTACTAAAACTTAACTTGGTATAGAAAGCCTATTGTAAACTGACCAACAATCGAGATGTAAATCATAGATTTCCATTCGATACAATGGACACTAGAATGCCATGTAATTTGACAATTTCATCCACATATTTCTTGGCTAAGTGCTTAAGTGGACTACCACATCGAATAGGCAAAAAGTGAGCAGACTTAGTTAGTTTATCAATGATCACCTATATACCATCATTCTCCTTTAAAGTCCTTGGTAACCCATATACAAAGTCCATAGTTATTCTTTCCTATTTCCATATTGGAATCGTCAATGGTTTCAATTTTCCAGCTAGTGCTTGATGTTTTGGTTTGATCTGCTCCAACTACCATTTTCATTTACAAAACTCATACCATTCATGTCCAAAAATACATATGCATAAAGGTTTTATTCATCATACATACACAATCAAACATGTATTTAATGTACATATATGTTAACTAATGTCAAGACTAGTGACCATAACTAGTTTATATCTAAATGTATGTACATGACACAAGGAGAAAGAGAGAGTTGGAATTCAGCCGACGACCTGTGGTCCATGTGTCTCAATGCAAAACTCTAAGCACCAAAGTGTTCAATCCCTATTCTTCAATATCTGAAAAATATAATTGTGATTTGGTAAGTTATGACTCAATGAATAAAAATAATAATCAGATTCTTATATCACAACCAACAATCAAATATCATCAGGATACATTACAAGTATAACATTTGACTATGCAAGTGCAAGTGCAATAGATTAATTTTTATCGTGACCATGCAAGGCAAACACTACTGCTGGGAATTCATGTGATTCAAGTGATATTTGATTTTGCTGGCCAGCACATAACAAGTGATTCATTTGTTCAATAACATGTTCTAATGGGACCTATTGGTCCATCTTCCATGTGATTTGCAAGTGTTTGACAAGCCAGTCACAACACCCTTTTAGTTCCATGTGCAAGTGCTCATTCACAAATGGTATATCAAGTAATCATTAAGAGTATATGATTCTCACTTGACTTGTATTCACATGTAAAATGTAACAATTCAATCATATCATAAAATTATCACACACACATATTGAATATAATTATGGTTTTTACTCACCTTTTGATGTGACCAACCTTTATAGTAGGTTTTGTCCTCCATCTAGGGCTTCCTAAAAGTTTTGAGATCCTAACATTTGATACATACATGGTCATAAGTATGTCAAAATGATTATGAATGCTTGGTATGCAACTATGGCATGAATCATGCAAGTGGACCAAGTGTTTATGCATATTTTCCTTATATGGCAGCCAGAGCTTGCTATACTCTCATAGCAATAACTCTTGATATACTTATCCAAATGACTTCATTCTTTTTTCAAACAAACTAGACACATAATGATACAACATATTCAAATTTCATACCAATATCAGGCACACAAAAAATTTGGTAAATTTGGTAAATTTTTCCTTATTATAATGTCATCTCAATTTGAGTAGGTCTTACATTCTTAGGTGTATATCAAATTGTACAAATCCGATTCCAATAATAATCTACCATAAGTTACAAAACATATAAAGGAACATTTTCCATGTTTTAATCATTGTCTAATTCAGTCTATAAGGTCACCAAAACAAAGGACCAATCTCAGGGTGAGCCAATTTGTAACATGTTGGCAAATAGTCATGATCAAGGGATAATATCTCAACAACCATACTAGATTTGGCAAAAATATTTCATAAGTATGTATATCAGACATAAATATACAAATTTCAAATTGATGCCATCATTAAATTCTGAATCTATGGCCATCAAATTCTTGGAAAACAAAATTAAAAGAAAGGTGGGGTTTCATCCAAGTACAGGGTCAGTCCTAATCAGTGAGCCATATCACTTTCCACACAACAAATCAATCAAAACTGCTTTATACGTATTTAGAAGGCATATAAAGCTAAAAATTTCATGGTTTGAACTTTATCAAAATTAGAACATAAGGCCATCAAAATATAAGAAAACTGAAAGACTGAGGTCATTTCGGTTGGTTATGAACCAGCCCTAATGAAGGAGCCATAACTCCTCACACATACAAAATCAAGCAAAATAGTTTCATATGAATTTATATGGGATATAAAGCTATAGCTTTCCTATGTTTCACTTTCCCTAATTCCTCTTTTATAGTTATGAAATCGTAGGTACAAAATCCTGCTCTAACAGCTAAATCCAACACAAACAGCTCCTGTTCTTTTGAATTTCAACTTCCATCCAAGAGCTTTACCTCAATTACTTCATAATTCTCACTAACCATGCATGATTAACATGTCATGAGAGGTTAATTTTAGTTGAGAAGAAGATAAATTAACTTATGTATTGTCTTAGAATTATAAAACCTTAGGACTCTCTCCTAGGTGGCACTCCTTCCTCTCCTTCTTCTTCTTCTTCCTCTTCTTCTTCTTCTTCTTCCTTTCTTTCTTTCTTCTTTATTTCTCTCTTTCTTCTATTGTACCTCGCATCTAACCCCTTAATTCTGATCCTAAAGGGTCAAAAATTTCACTTATAAGCCTATTGTAAGAAGACAAAATCATGGTGTTGCATTCCTATTGGTTGGAAGTTCACTTTCCTTTTTTAGTCCCTCTTCTTGTCAAATCGAATTATTCCTTTCCATGGTGAAACTCAAAGGAACACTTTGTCTCCCACATTATATTCCATTTCTCTTTTGTGTTGGTCTGCATAGCTCTTTTGCATATCTTGTGTTGCTTTAAGTTTGTTATTGATTACCTTCACCTCGTTTAGTGTCTTGCACTAGTT
>CATIWR010013052.1:0-43627 GCA_949677035.1 Omphalea diandra | reverse complement strand
GCATGGTGTTGCTTCCCCATTTGGCATGGACCACATGTCTTGTCTTTGGAGAAGTTTAGCTTGGGAAGCCCTTCCACTAACTTTCCTTTGGATAGGCTTTGAAGAAGATCCATGCTTGCATGTCCAAGCCTTCTATGCCACAACCATGCTTCATTGCTCATAGACATAAGACACTAAAAAGATTGGTTAGCCAAATTGTCTAAGTCAATTAAGTAGGTATTGTCTTTCCTTTCACCCTTGAAAATAACTTCATCATCCACTAATGTGGTGACTCGGCATTCCCTAGGATCAAAAGTGAGTTTATTACCTTTGTCACACAATTGACTTACACTTAACAAATTATGTTGTAAGCCACTAACTAAAAGAATATTATCAATTAAAGATCATCCATTCTTACCAATGGTTCCAATGCCAATTACCTTACCCTTGGCATTGTTACCAAATGTGACATCTCCACCTTCTTTCTCTTTCAATGTCTTGAATAGCTTTCTATTTTCAGTCATATGTTTGGAACATCCACTATCCAGATGTCAATTGCTTGATTTGGTGGTTGCCACATTCCCCTATACAACAATAGTAAGTTACCTTTTCTTAGGTACCCAAGCATATTTGGTCCTTAGGGGTTAGAAGATGAAGGGTCCTTTAATTTGAGGTGAGCCTTCTTAATATAGCAATGAATATTCATATGTCTAATTCTCATGCAATAATGGCATTGGAGTTTAAACTTAGGAGCATTTCTCCTTTGCACAAATTTAGTATAAGTAGGAGGCCTTCTCATACCTTGGTCATATGAATGCATGCATGAACATGTATGACGAACAGGAGTAGAAAATTTTTTATGAGAATGACCATGATTTTTGTTGTAAATGTAGGCATTGTTAGCTCTTTGAGTCTTGGCTCTAAAGCTTGGGAGAGCCTTCCTTTTACCCTTAGGCTTAGGAGGCTTAGTGCTATGAGCACTTTTCTTCCCAATTACATCAATGCTTGATGTTTAAGGTTCTGAAGATCTAACAAATGTGGTATTCGATGATGAGGAGGCTCTATTGAAGCCTAAACCATGTCTAACTAATGATAGTCTTTGTGACACAATCAATATGTCCAAGGCTTCTTTTCCTTTATGGAACTTAGAGATTGAGCTTCTAAGCTCAATGACTTCTCCCTTAAGGGTGTCATTCTCTTTCTTAGTGATGCCATTGTAGAAGATGATGTGGAAAGTTTTTTTACTGATTTTTTGAGTTCTTCATTAGAAGTCCTCAACTCATTTACAAGATCACTAAGAGTCTTGTATTTATCTTCTAATTTTGAACATTTTTTCTTATAAGTTTTTATTTGTGACTTATATTTGTCACACCTCATGGTTAGAGCCTCTAGAAGCTCTTCATCTATCTCATCAAATTCAAAATCAGAATAAGAATGAGAAGAAGTACTTACCTCATTTATAGAATTTTCTTGTGCCATGAAACAAATGTTGGCTACCTCTTCTTCTTCCTCTTCTTCACATGAGCTATCGTCCCAAGTGGCTAAAAAACTCTTCTTATTCTCCATGTCCCATCTCTTCTTCTTCTTTAATTTGGGACACTCATACTTAATGTGGCCTTGCTTGCCACATTCATAATAAGTGACATCGTTGGATTCCTCTCTTGGACTAGGAGTTGTCTTCTTGAAGCCTTTTCTTTCTTTTCTTCTTTTAATCAATTCCTTTGTCCTCCTTGAGAGCATTGCTAGCTCCTCTTCTTCCTTGTCACTTTCTTCATCACTTGAGGCGATCTCTACCTCTTTCTCTTTTGTTGAAGCTTTAAGAGCTATGGCTTTTCTCTCTTTTTATGGTTTATCTCCTTGGCCTCTTAGCTTCTTCATTTGTTCATCTTTTTGCAAGGCCAATTCATGAGTCAAGAGTTTGCCTATCAACACATCAGTTGGAACCTTTTCAATCTTAGGATTAGACTCTTGTATGCTACAAACTCTAGCACCAAATTTATCTAAAGGAAGAGTTTTGAGGATTTTTGTGTTTACCTCATAGTTGGTAAGAGCTCTTCCAAATTTCTTCATGTTGGTGACAATGGACAAGAGTCTATTTGTCATTTCTGTGATGTTTTCATTGTCCTTCATCATGAAGAGTTCCCACTCGGTGACATACATCTCCAAACGGCTTGATTTGACTAGAGTTGTACCTTCATGATAGTTTTCTAGAGTCTTTCAAATGGCATGTGTAGTTTGACAATGTTGCACTTTTTCAATCTCTTCTTTAGAGAGAGAGCTTAGAAGAATGGTCATTGCTTTCTTGTTTTTACCATTTGATCTCTGGTGAGCTTCAACCCATTCTTCCTTTGGGATTAATTCTTCATTACCATCCACAACTCTAGTGGGTGGCTTCCATTTCTTGATTACCACATCCCAAAGGTCCACCACATCTATGTCAAGATAGATTTTCATCCTATACTTTCAATTAGTACTCTGTTCCATCAAAGTGAGGCTTGAGTTGTGAGTGGATTCCCTCTTGTGCCATGATCTTTGTTCACCCAATAAAGGTTTCATTGTGAAGCTTAGCTCTGATACCACTTGTTAGCCCTAGGCACCAAAAAGGGGGGGGTTGAATTGGTGTCTAAAAATTAAAACAAGTAGATAGGGAAGAAAGTAAGTAGAGAATAAACACACGATTTATAGTGGTTCAAGTATAATTAAGCCAGCAATTGGGTGTTCCACTATCTATCAATGGTGTTTTCAAGCTTACACCAAACTTTTACACTTGTGTTTTGAAGGCTCACACAATAACCTTTACACTTGTGTTTTTGAGTCTCACACAACAATCTTTACACTTATGTTTTAACAGGCTCACACAATAACCTTTCTTAGTGTTTTGACAGGCTCACACTACAACCTTTACAAATGGTGTTTATGCTCACACCTAACAATGACTTAAAGAATAGAAAAGATTGAGTAGCAAAATTGCAAGAGTTTGGTTACAAAGTTATCAATTCTCTTTCATTTACATCTGTTTGGTGAAGTATTTATAGTCTCTACCCACTAAAGAGACGTTGCAATAAAACTAGTACAAAATCTTCAAAGTGTGCTAAACAGATTTTCGCATTAAATGCTTGACAGTCTCAATTCACGGTTGTTACTACTCGTTAGCGGTCGTAAAATCCAAATTCCATATGGAAAACCCCATTTGTGTCTAACAACTAGTCCACGTAGCAACTTCTCAATAGTTCACCAGGAAAATATAGTTGTTGCCTTTCACTTGCTCTCAAAAGTAGCGATCAAGATTTTTCTTGTACAGGCCGCGACTGAGGACGCGAATTCGTCTGCTAAAAATGTTCATCTTCTTCTTCATGATTCGCAATCACTACCAACAAGTTCCCATCGCGATTTTTGTCTTCCAACAGTTACCTGGGACACTTATCAAGTTGTGGTTGTGGAATTTGGCTTTTGTTTCTTTGAATTGGTACCGGCATAGAATTATCTCGCGAATACATCTGTCCATTTTGTCAACCTACCTTGGTCTAGTTCATGGTCGCAATTTATCAAGTCGCGATCGCGAATTAGAAGGCTAGCTTACTTTGGAGATTTTTAACTCCATCCAAATTCCAATGTGAAGACTGACTAAAAACTGCAAAACAACGCCTAATTTGAAACATTAGAATTGATCAATCCCCTTTGTCAAGATCAAAAGAGGTCCAAGACTTAGGGTTAACCACCCTAGTCCAACAATTTCATTCCTCTCACCTCTCTTCTTGATCTTAACACTGAAGGAGAGATAAAGAAATTGAACTATTATATGTAAATTGAATGCTAATACATTGGAATGATTGACATAACTAAACAGCAACATGAATTGAGGGGAAGCATATTTGTACCTCTAAATTCAATGCCTAAGTGTTTATTCACCTTTATTAAACCTATTGCTTAACTAAGGAACCATAACTTCCAACTTCTATTTAACTTTCATATACTTAATCGATGAGATTATGCATGTTAAAGATTATATTCCTTGCATATTCAATCGTGGTTGTCAAAAAAAAATATTGTTGGACTAGGTTGGTTAAATCTAGGTCAAACCTCTCTTTTGATATTGACAACATAGATTGAAAGGCTCTAATGCATATGTTAACTGTTGTTCTTATAGAAAATAAGATAGGCATTAGGTGAGAAGTTGAATGGAAGTGGAAATTCACCAAGTCTTAAAACTATCCTCTAATTCACACCAAAGACAAAAGGATCACAAACAAGATCATGCTCACGACCACTATTTGGTGCATCGCGATCACTATTTCCTAAAACAATGGGAATCAAAACCTTCAGTTTGATTCATGGTAAGAGTCATTTTGGGATCGCAACTACGACATTTAAAAGACTTCAAAATTGTTTCAATGGTCACTCGAGAAGCCCATAGAAGTAAGCCACATATCCAAGGAGTCGTTTAGAGATTTGAAGATCAAGACTGCAATTTGAGGCACATCTAATAATTGATTTTAAGATTGAACCAAAATGGGCAATTTATTTCACGGTGCAATTCACATTCCCATATTCTGATGGTAACTTTGATCGTCACCACAACACATATTCACAACTAAGACATTTACAAAGAAAGGAGGGTTCTAACGATTAGTTCCAAAAGAACCAATGATCAAATGCCAAAGTGTCACTAACCATTAGACAAATTTGAAGATCTCAACCACGAAAAAGCATTTCTTAGCAACCAATGTAGTTCCCGCCTGCAATTATTGGTCTTTACTACAAATTAAGTCTGACAATATTAAATGCAAAATTGCCTACCAAATCTTGGAGATTTGCTTATAGTTGCCTTTATAATGGATCTTTTTAAGTTAAAACCTATAAATACTCCATTAAATGACCTTGAATGAAGGAGAATCAACATTTATTCTTAAACTCTTGCAATTTGATGTCTCAATCTTCTCTCTCATATTTACCTATGCATTTCATTTATTGAGAGTATTGATTGTTTGTAAAAGGTTAAGTATGAGCTTTAAACACTTAGGAAGCAAGTTTAGAGTGAGCCTTTGGTTAGTAAAATTCTTATAAGGTTGCGTGTGAGCCTTAAACATAAGTGTAATTAGGGTAAGGTGTGAACCTGAATACTAAGTTTTGTGTGAGCTTGTAAAACACAAAAGTGAGTTAGTGAAATACTCAATTTGTGAAATGGAGAGTAAATGTAGGGTTGGTTAACACGCGAACCATTATAAATCTCTTGTGTTAATTTCTTCCTCCCTTTTCATAAACTTTTATTTGTTTGTGTTCCCTCCAAGTTTTAAATTTCCCACCAATTCAACCTCCCTCTTCTTGGTGCACAAGGGCCAACACATTAGAACAAGAATTGAAACCTAGAACAGCTAACATTCCCGCCCCCCCTTTTCAATGATTATAAATAATATAACCAAGTATGCAAGATGTAGAGCAATGTTGTATGGAGTTATCTTCCCCTATCTTTAAGCCCAACATCTCATCACATAAAAGTTATAGATTTTCATGTATCATATATTTTCATATTGTTGATCTTCCTCTTTATTATATAATGCATATCATCATACATGTCATCTATATATATTCATGTTCATTATTTCTCCCCATTTCTCATATATTCAAACAATTCAGTTATATTTTCTTCTTTTAATCTATCTCCCCCTTTGTCATTAGCAAAAATGAGGCATAAATGGAGAAATGGAAGTCATAAACAAGATAAGTCAAAATATAGATAGACATAATGTAATTCAAAAATAAAGAGAGATACATAAATAAAAGTAATATTTTATCCACTCATCAACAAGATCCATTCATCAACAAGATTTTAAGTAGATAAGGAAAAGAAATCTTAAAAACATCAAAAAGATTTAGTAGAAGGGAGAATGGATAAAGGAGTTGGGCTAATTTGTTGGGTTAGTGTTAAGGTATGGTTCCTTAAAAGAATGACAATGGGCTGAAGCTACTTCATCATCTAAGACTAGATCACTAGAGTTTGAACCATGGTACAAATTTAGTCCTTCTATTACCTAGTCTAGTGTTTGATTCACATCCTTAAACTGTGAACTAATCTTGTTAGCTTAACCTTGCAAGGTTGTGACCTTGTTTTCCAATATGCAAAGTGGCATTGAGTAAGGTCAATTGCTATAAGATCTTCTCTTTAAAAGTTGAGAGAGATGGACCTTGAATAGAAAGAGTAAAAGAGGGTGGCATGGATGCTAATATGCCTAGTTTTGTTACTGCTTCAACACCAACATCTTCAAGATCTTCATCCACCTCCTTAACAACTTATGCTATTTCATCACTGAAGACAATGATTCCATTGTCTTACCTTTTAAGGATCCCATACTTAGCAACATCTTTTCATTGATAGCTTATTAGATGGTAGAATTGCAAACTATAAGAGGCAGTTATGATTCTTATTTCTTCTTCATTTCTTAGGATTGCCTTTATATATTTTGCAATCCTTGTGACATTATGTGCCATCACAAAAGCATTTTTCTTGTTTGCTCGAGACTCTACCTCCCCCATCCACCCAAATTAATAACCAAGGTGTGCCAACTTTTTTGTTAACCATACACCATATGTAAAACAGGTATTGGATAATGCAATTTCCATTCAGTTACCCTCTCTCATTTATATTCCATGAATATGTGTATTTTTTTTATGGCATGGTTTTTAATCTCGGCAAGGGCGTGAGCGATCCCATTGGTAGTCCTCCTAATGGTTATGAAGCTAGACACCAAAACCTTTATTGCCAAAAATCACATGCCTAAACTAATCAACTCATCTTCCAGCAAAGCCAATTGTTGAAGGACAAGCTAAATTTCTTTTGAGCAATCACTCTTAACTAAGATATTCTTAAAACCACAATCCCAAGCTAAGTGAAACACATCTTGCAAGGCCAATAATTCACTATGTAAAGCCAAACTACTAGCACATAGAGCCCTACCAATTTAACCATATTATGCCCATTCTTGTCTCAAATTATGGCCCCCATAGAGCACATCATAATTTGTAACAAAAACCCAACATCAACATTTAGCTTTAACATACCCTCTATAGGTTTATGCCATTACACCTTAGGTAGTCTAGGCCTACTAAGCTGTCAACCTCCCCCTCTTATAAGAGACACTGCACTCTAATAATCTTAGAAAAGAATACCAACCTAATTTAGAACCCCTAAGACAGCTACCACCACTTGACCATGCAAAACCTTATTTCATTATTGCCACAATAACCAATATAACATTATAAATAACTTCAAGGCATCTTAAAGTACATGAGTTTGGCATACAACATAAAATCAAATGTGTTTTGATGATCTAATTGTAGCACCAGCTTGTCAAAAATGTTGGAGTCCCACACATCTAAAGAAAATGAGCATGTGAACAAAGCATGGATGAGACATCTACTACTACCACTTGACCATGCAAGGCCTTACATTGTTGCCAAAATAACCAACATAACATTATAAACAACTCTAAGGCATCTTAAAATAAATGAGTTTAGCATACAACATATCATCAAACGTGTTTTGACGATCCAATTGCAGCACTAGCTTGCCAAAAATGCTAGAGTCCTACTCATTTAAAGAAGACAAGCATGTGAACAAAGCATGGATAATAGTTTTCAAATTAACTGCCACATCAAGAACTACTATCACTCATAGGGACATAATGTGCAGAGATATTGAAAGTTGTCGAGATGATATCATGACAAACATGCCACAAGAAGATTTGAATCCTCAAAGGGTAACAAAAGATTCCAAACGAATTTCGACAAACTTTCCTAATACTAGAGTGTGATGCACACTCTACACTGTGCACCTCCCCTTTCTCTCAAAATGCCAACACAACCCATCATTATACTCACCTCGGGATATATAAAACTATAAGATAAGTTGCACTTCACGAGGCAACAAATTGAAAACAACACATTCCTCATCCCAAAACTCATCTTCACATAACAGACAAGACACCTTAGCATCACTTAGTAATGGCTTCAAGAAGGCCAATTATCACCATAAATTTTTGACACTATAAATGTAGTCATGAAGCACTAAACTAATTACGTCGAGCATTTGACAGATCACCTTAGAAATCAAAACAACTTCATAGAATATGACTTATAGTTATTGAGAATCTTCAAATCTCTTAAAAGTCTACTTTAATACACACATGTAATGTTTTATCTGAAAGATTGAAAAATCAACTTTATTATACAAAATTCAAAATTGAACAATAAAATAGTTGCAAAGTAACTTGAATTCCTAGGCAGTGTCTAAGACCAAATTCAATTTGATCTCTCTAATATAAAAATGTTGCCCTTGTCATCTCTGCTTACCCTCAAGTTATTATCAACATATCTATGGTAATCAAGTCAAAGATCGAACATATCATCTTCCATTAATAATAATAATAATAATAATGTTTTCTCCAAGATTGCTTTTGGTTTTAGATAAGAGATCCCAAAATTTATGGGTTTGATCTTGAACTTTTTCTCTTTTTTTTTTCTTCAAAAAATTTGGAGTGTATAAATACAAAAAATTTGGACTTGTTAAAATTATAATTATATATATATGTGTGTGTGTGTGTGTGTGAGGAAATCAAAATGTCAACTAAAACTTACAGAAATCTTTGATACTTTACATGTTTATTAATTTGCCAAGAACATGAGAAAGGATACGTGATCTCAAGCCAACCCTCTGGATTGAAGATGCCAAGCAGAAGATCATAGTTCTTTCGAAACAAGTTCATCAACTGTTGATATTTTAGCAAACAACAGAACGTACGCATTTTCTCAAGTTAGTCAAACAACATACCTTCCTATGATAAAGCCATTTAATTAGCATATGCGTGGTCGTAATTAGATTTTATGTTTCTTGCACATGATATTTAACTGGGTGCTTTATAAATTCAGCATACCTGATCAGGAGTGATAGTTGACAGGTCGTAAGTTATTTCAACCCTCTGTAAAAACATGGAGCCGAAATAGTTCAATGAAAATCTGTAGCTTTAAAAAGTTA
Source organism: Omphalea diandra (assembly GCA_949677035.1). Lineage (NCBI taxonomy): Eukaryota > Viridiplantae > Streptophyta > Magnoliopsida > Malpighiales > Euphorbiaceae > Omphalea > Omphalea diandra. The sequence continues at coordinate 34,620 of CATIWR010013052.1, read as the reverse complement.
TGATGCTGGCTGACCCAAAAAGCAGAAGAAAATGAGAGCAAAAAGTAGAGAAGCATTAACTGATTTAGACGAGATCTTGAAAGAGGCCTCAATTGACAGCTGTCCACTAAACATATTCAATCCTCTAACATTGAACTTTATCACATTAACTGCTTTGCTCTCCAATTTGCATCACCAAAAGTGTTAAAAAAGCTACACATCATAATGTATTTTACAAATTCAAACAGATTTCGAATAGAGTAACATTGGGATTGTGCTAGCAGCACAATCATAGTGTCTACGTTGCAGCGCAGGAAGTTAAAGTTAGGAGTGACATATTTGGTGCCCCTTTTCAAATTCCAAGAAATTTCAATGTATGAAAATAAAAATTTCCAATTAAATGTGGCTTAAATGAGCAATTTATAAGTGGGAACTATGTATTTGCTTCAACAGTTAGACAAACCTACCGATTTAAATTTAAGAACAGGGAGTTAATGGAGAAACCTATATAAGTAAAAGGGATCTTATACCTCAGCAACATCGATATTCTGGAAGAAGTCCCCCAAACTGATAAAGTCTCTCAATCCTAGCTTTGTTTTCTTTGACCCCAAAATAGTAACTGTACTGTACAAAAGTTTCCAGGAACCACCCACCTTCCAATTTTGGAAACAAAACTTTTAACTTCCTGATTTTTATGTAAGTTTGAATACATATATATATATATATATATATATATATAGCCCAATGGATACCTTGTCTAGATTTAAGGTAGGATCTGGAGTTGGATTCTGAATCTCTAACAGCTCCACCAAACCATGAATCTCAGATTTCTTTGCAGATGGGACTCCAAAAATTCCTCTGTTAATTCCTTGTATCATATGAAAGAGTGCAACCCGTTTCAGTGTTTATTTCAAATTGATGTTGAAGTGCATTGAGTAATGTAATGACGGAAAAAAGGAGGCTGCAAACACTGGGGCCATACCTTGGACTGCCTGATAAAGGTCGTCCTTGATCTGGGAAACTGCCTTGCTATCTTTTTCATCCTCGATCTGGGAAACCGCCTTGCTATCTTTTTCATCCTCTTTTATTTTCTTGTTGTCCACAACGAAGCCAGAGTTTTGTTCTGCAACTTTGATGATGTGAACAGGCGTAAACGCTTCACCAAATCTTGTGTTCTTGGTCCATATATGATTGGCTCTGCCTAAAAAGTGAGTCGTCATAATATTTGCGATTCTAGATATGCGAGGAACCACCTGAGAAGCTGGTTGAACAAGCTTAATAGCCATTTATCCTGTCGAAAAGATGACTGCTGCTTAATTTTGTTTAGGTCTACAGGCCGTGGCCTGGAAACTAGGACTCCCTCTATTTTGGGGATTTGTACTCTTTGACTCTCTGGTTGTATTTCTTCCTTTATGTGATCTTTATTTTTACATGGTCGCAGGGAGGACAATGTACTGCTTCAATAAGGTATTGCCGAGACGGCAGTGGATTCTAGATAGAAATTTCTGCATTATAAGACCACAGACATATGCTTGTCGTTTCCCTGGTTCTTTAACACGTCCTCGGATAGGATTGTGTTTGTGCATCATGTGGTTCAGGGTTGCCAAGAAAAGATAAGGGAAACAGAAACAACGGGTCCTGTACGTAAATATTTAAGAACCACATGCCCATCAAATAGAGGCTATAAAAGGACAAGTAAAAACTTGCATCTCGAATAGAATATCATTGCCAACCCATGTGACGAATCAAACACGAACAACCCTTCTTGCACACAGAATTGAGAAATCATGACCAATCAACAAAAGAATAATTTGGCACCGAAAAGGAAGTTCCTTCCCGACTTAAGGCCATCGGTTGAGTGATAGATTTCTGCTTTCTTTCATTTTGTAATCGCAATTTTTAGTTAATAATAGCTTATCCACATTTTTTTGTGAAATCTACCATGATAAAAAACTGGAAAGATCTGAGGCAATTAATCATCAAATAGTAGCTCAAGAAGCATATTAATGCCATTCAGGTGGAAACAGAATTCAAGCGAAAATCTGTCCTTTCCCATATAAGTAATTTTCCCTAGTTTTAACATTTCCATCTTTTCTAACTCACGCTTATTAGCTACCAAAATAGCCTTTGTAGATTTTTCAGCTCAAGCTGTTGTTTCCACGTCCTGATGTCGCAGCTTTCTTTATTGAGAGGACATGTATTTGTTTATCAGCAATCAGATTAGTCTATTTTAAGCAGCAGATGTAGACTTTTCAGGCTCAAGTTGTTTCCACTGTCCTGGTGTCACAGCTTTCTTTATTGAGAGGGCATGTATCTGTTTCATCTCCTCCTCCAAAGCAGCATTGACCAGTCGATGCCGCTCCAGCAACCTCTTCCCCTCAAATTGTTCTGAAACAATCTCAATTGCAAAGCTAGCACCACACCTGATGACAAATGAAATCTCATCAACATACAACAACAATCAAATATATATCATATTCAAATATCCGTAGGCATGAAGGCACTCACCCTCCAGATGTATCGATTACTTCCTGGAAATGCAAAATTTGAATTAGTTTACCAAAGCCAAATATATGAATGCATGCCACACATGAATATATGATGCAACTGTGTGTGCACGCATGCCAGCGTGCAACAAAATATAATTTGTGAAAATTTTAAGAATACTCAAAATGAACTACAATTTACTTTGCAAGACCCTCACTCACATGAAGGCAGTACATATATAAATGCACTCATTTGATTTGATAATAACATTAAAAATTGTACAAGACCATCACTAAAATTTTACTTGTTCCTAAGGAGAATAAACATTAATGAATGTCAAGTATTCTAATAATTGGTGGACAATTTTAGCAAAGAACTTATATTCTCAAAGTTTCTAAAAATTAATTAAGAAAGTTTCCTTGAACACAATATCCATATCCCCACCAATAACCTAGCAAGAGTAGCAATATTTACCTATTAAATCTCAGCAATAATGATTTGTTTTCTTTTGGAAAGAAACAATAAATAAAATCAAGCAAGTCTACATCAAACCTAAGAAGATAATAAATAATATAAGCTTATGATTATTTTTTTCATAAACTTGAGTCAATGTCCAAATATAATTATTAATTTACGCCACATTAAATTGGGGCCATCTTTGAAAATGCATTGCTATGACCAATACTTCATGGGTTAGTTGCAATAATAGCCATGGTCCAAAATCTCCTTTTGGATGATGATGAGACCTTTAAAATAACAGGATATACCAAGATAGATGATTCTTTTTCATACGATAGTGTGAATGCTAAGCAAAACAAGCTTCTCATTTGAGCTGAATATAACTTTTCAATAAAAACATTACTTTAGCAGCCAAATCACCATTAATGCACTGATTTTTGAACCTCACCACAATTGTTACTAATCCATGAAATGGAGGCAGAATTAAAGCAGTGACTCAATCAAAGTTGGCCACAATTGTAAACCCAAACTAATGCAATTCCTTTCTCCAGTGCTATGACAAATAAATTTGCTAATAAACTCACAAATGGTTTCCATCAAATCGATATGCTTTACAGATGTCTTTGAAACTTTTTCATTGATCTATTATAATTTTTCAGTCTCATATACAAAATAGAAGGCAAACCAAAAACATTATGTCTATATTCTAGTTTACAACTTAGAGAAATTAACCACGTATGGTAGTTTTAACGAAATAGTTGTTGGAGTTGGTTATGAAAGTTTTAACTATCAAAGAGACCAAGAAATCAAAAAACAAATGCTGAAAGCATCTATAAAGATGTATGAAACACTGTAATGGTTCTAGCAAGCAAACAAACACAAGTGAACAACTGGGGGCCACCATCTGCAGTTTCAAAGTTCCCAAGAAAAGTATCATTAATCAATACACCTGGTAAATTTTGGACAAGAAGAATAGGAAAAGTCTTCAAGAAGTACCTTAACTCGTTTGCACGATTTGAAATTGACTCAATCACCATGAAGAAAGACATAACAATGGTGAAAGTATCTAACGGGCATGGGAGGAATCCAACCAATAGCCAGTACAAAAACCTTCAAGAAGCACTAATTTGTCTAAGTTTGAACATCAACAATGACCATGGCAAAACTCCAACAAGTGTTATTGGATGGATTCAACAGGTGTTGCAAAAACCAACAATCATTGAAAGAGACCTTAGGATCGCAATGATCATAGCATAGAATCAACGGCCATTGATAGACTATAACGGCTAGTTTTTCAAAAGTTGACAAAACTTCTCTAGTTGTTTCTACTGGCTAGCTTATCGTAACGGCTAGTTTTTCAAAAGTTGACACAACTTCTCTATTTGTTTCTACTGGCTAGCTTATCGGAGATTTCACATATAAAGACCATAGTTGTTAAAAGCGCAAGGCAAAGACACACGCCTGAGTGATATTAGATGCAAAAATTTTAAAAAAATTAAAATTAAAATTAAGAACTAATAATTATATATGCATATTATCATTATATATTGAATGAAAATATTTCTAACTCTCTAATAGTTTTCTTGAATTAGATTAGAAAAAACTTATTTTTAACCCTCGTAACAACATCCAAGACAACTAGTTTTTCTATCTAACCTTATAACAATTGAAAATTTATTGATTGTAGCAAAAACTTTCCTACACTAAATAAGCAATAAAAAAAAGTCAAGTATAATGTAGAAGATATATGAAAATACATGTATAACTATAAAAAAATTTATCACAAGCAGCAAAGTACAAAACTCAAAAACCAAGAAACAAAAACAAACTAAAAAATCTATCTCTCACCAAAAATAGAATAGGCAGAAGGAGAGAGAGAAATTAAAATATCAAAAACAGAACAGGTAGAAGAGAGAGAAAGAAATCAAAATAGGATTGCAGGAGATAAATTTCAGGTGCGTGGTAGCTGGAAATGGACAGATCGGCAACTAGTGACCTTAGTATTAGCGGTTCGGTTGGATTACAGTGACTTTCCGATGACGTCGACAAACTTTTCGGCGACTCTCCGGCGCATCGACACCAAATTCTAGCAAATCGGACATCTACTATTCAAGTGATGGTGATATTTTGATTGAATGATGTATGTTATGGTAGGAGTTACGAAGGCACACCTTTCTCACGCCTAGCAAAAGCTGAAGGAGTGCGCCTAAGGCACCAAGGTGAGCCCCTGAGTAACAGCACCCGCCTTTGGCTTTAGAGACGTCAGGCCAGTTGCCTGGTGCATCTTCCGCCTGAGATGCACTTGAGGCTCACCTTTAACAACTATGATAAAGACTCATTTGAAGTCCAAGAAATAAGAATAAAGTTTATCAAGTTTTATCTTTGTATACAAACCATCTTTAGGTGTTGTTTTTGTATTTTGGATAGTGAAAATTTTTGTGATTTGTAAACTAACTTTAAGTTATTAAGAGAGTAGGTTTTCTTGAGCACTACTTGTATATTTGTCTAGTTAAGAGGCTTAGACACTTTTGGTGTAATTCTTTATAAGGGCATAAAGGTTTACGCTTAATCAACAAAAGCACATAGATTGATGATTAACTCAAAAAACCATCAAATGGGATTTTGCTCTCTTGAGCATAATAAAAAGAGAATGACAAAGTTTCTCTTGGGTCTACAAAAAGAGAGGTTGCTCTTCCACTTACAAAAGAAGAGGTTATTCTTGAGCCTAAAAAAAAAAAAAGTAAAGGTCTAAGTGGTTGCATAGTGAGTGAATGTAAACACATTGCAAAACTAGTATAAATCTCTTGTGTCATCTCTTATTTTATACTCTCACTTTTTCTTGAGTAAGAGTGAATTTGTGCACGTCAAACAGCTCTAAAAAAATACAAAGAACTTCCCTAAAAAAAATTCAAAAGTTCTGAAAAAGCCGAATTCACCAATCCCTCTTAAATTGTCATCCTCACCAAGAGACAAACAATTGGTGTCGGAGCTAAACTTTGAATATTTTAATAAAGATGTTGAGGACATCATTATTAAAGAGCAAATGATAAAATAGCAATCATCAAGTTTTCTTATTATGGATGTTTCCTAAAAAATGGATCATTCAAATTGAAGAAAGCCAAATATTAATGCAGCTAGAAGACAGTATCAAAATGGAAAGAGGAGAAGAAGCCTAATGAACTCCACATCCACAAATGGTAATGAATCCTCCTACACAAAAAAAGAAGATGATGAATGCCAAAAATAAAGCAAAAGAAGATAAATACCAAAAATAAGGTAAAAGTTGAATGTTACGCATCCAAATGTTAATAGAGCTAGAAGAATAGTATCAAAATAGAAAGAGAATAAGAAGCCTAATGAACTCCACATCCACAAATGGTAATGAATCCTCCTACACAAAAAAAAGAAGATGAATGCCAAAAATAAAGCAAAAGAAGATAAATGCCAAAAATAAGGCAAAAGTTGAATGTTACAAATTCATAGAGGGTGACTTAAATGAAAGTTCTCTAAATGAGATATGTAAAATTGATGATGATACTAATGAAATGTTCACAACAGAAAATCTAGTTGAGATCCTAAAATTAACAAATAATAATTTAAATAAATCTTTTCAAAGAAATAAGATTTTGAAAAAAATGAAATTATTGGTTAAAAAAATTGAAAAAAAAGAAGAATTTATTGCTGGAAAATTACTATATGAAATTATTTCAAATAAAAATTAAAAATTTGAAAAATGAAATTTGTGATTGTAAAGACTCCCTTTTTAAATTTACTAAAGGGAAAAAAAAAACTTAATTTATTTTTAGGCTCTCGTAGAGATGCTAGTGTGAAATATGACATTGAATATAATCATTTCTCTTCTCCTTCATCTAAAAGCGTGTTTGTTAGAAATTTCACATTCCAAAACACCTAATCCTTAAAGTATTAAATGACAAACCACTTCACAAAAAGCTAATATTAATGCAAAGCCTTCAACCCAAAAGCATAAGGCCAAGAAATAAATACACAAAAAATATTAAACAAAAGTCTAAACATATTTATATGTATGCATCTTATATGCCAAAAAGTCAAACTGTACTACACTTTGCATCTAGAAGAAAAATTATACATGATTACACTATCTCATCCTTTAAGAAGCACTCATAAAAAAACACGCGCATAATCACAGATACTTGCATACTTTCTCTAAGTTTCAAGGACAATGTCATGATTTTATGCATAATTATCAAAGGCCAAGATCAAATAAAAATGCACATGTAGCCCCAATTTCTAAGCGAAGCATATAGACAATCATTTTATGATCAATCGTTTTATAGACCTAGAAAAGAATTCCCTTGACAATCCTTTTATTGTGAAAATTTTGACGACAAGACATACTTCCACTATGGAGAACTAAATGACGAACATGTGATTGTTCCTAACCCCCTTGGATCCAAAAAGAAATGTGCATTGAAAAAACTTAATTTGCAAATTAAGAAATGTGCACTCAAAATGAAGAATCCTAAGGTGAACGGATATGAATAATCTGAACAAATACAAACCTTCAAAAATGCAAACCGATATCTAGACATACCAACAATTGTGAAGTATTCCTTTAACACCTCTTTGCTTTTAATTTGATTTATATATGCATAATTTTACGAAGAGTTGCTATGCGTACTTCATTTTGTAATATGACTTTTAGCATGTGCAACTTTTTGTTGTTTCATTGTCTTGCTTTTTTATCCATCCCTTTCCCTCAGTGCATGGTATCTCATTTTTTTTAGCCCAAGGTTGTACGTCTTTAGGATAAATTTTGTTTTACAAATGATATTAGATTTAGCACTGGGAGAATTTTTTAAGATGTCATAATTCTTTAAAAAAAGAGGAAACAGGAGAATGCTATGATGTTTTGAATTTGTTTTGGAAAAGGAAAGTTGTATGTGCATTTCTTGAAAATATCTTGATCATACACAATAAGGTCAATATTTACTTTCGGTTCTGTTAATCTATATTTTTTATTTTATTTAGTTTTTTTGTTGTATCTCTCTCGTGATACAAAAGTTTGAGAAGATTTGTTTGAGGGGAAATATCTAAAAGTTTTTTTATATTCTTTCATTTCATTGTCTTTCTTTCTTTTTTTTTTTTGTCATGATGATAAAAAGGGGAAAATTTTCTAGATGTTGATAAAATGTCTTTTTTATATGTTATCAAACATCTTGGTTTTCTCATCATTTAAAAAATGATAGATTGTAAACCCAAGGTTGCTCTTGGTTGTTAAGACATTTTGTTGTCTCAACCTCTATAGTGATGATTGTTTTGAATGATCTCAAAACCAAGAGAAAAACTAATCTTATATTGAATATTTGTGCTTATAGTTTTTTATCAATATTTGCATAGAGATATTGTGAACTCCAAAGAAGGAAAGCAAAGGCAAGCCTCAAAGACAATGTTTTGAAAGACTTGCCAAGGCCATAAAGGAAAAGATGTTTAACCCTTTATATGCTTTTAAGGACGAAGGCAAGACATCTAGGGACGGAGATATGCCCATTAAAAAGCATAAAGACCTTTTGTCTACACCCTTAATATGCTTTTAACGATTGAGGCAAACATCTCAAGACAACAAAGCTTGAGCATGCTAAAGGCATTTAATACAAAGATAGAAATAAAGGGAGAAAGAGAAGACTGAAACTCCAACAACTGTAATAGTACGCCAACATGCATGGAAGAAAAACAATATGTGTTGCATGGAAAAGGTCTTTAAGAAGTACCTTAACTTGTCTGCCTAATTTAAAGGTGATTCAACAATCATGAAGCCAAACGCAATGATTATGGAAATATCAATGTGTGAGAGAGAAGTTCAACAATTGTTGCAAAAACATTCATAAAGCACCTCAATTAGTGTGTTTGATTTTGGACATTAACAATGATAGTGGCAAAACTGCAACGAACATTGTTAGATGGATTCAATTAGAGTTGCAAACAACCAACAATCATAAGAAAAAGATGTTAAGATCTCAATGAATGTAAGACAAAATCTTTGACAGGATGTAACGACTAGTTTTTCAAAAGCTAACAAAACTTTGCAACTTGTTTCTACCGACTAATTTTGGGGACTTCACATATAATGACCCACATTTGACATTCAAAAAACAAGAAGAAAGTTTATCAAGCTTTATTTTTGTGTGCAAACTATTTTTAGATGTTGCTTTTATATTTTGGGTAGTGAAAGTTTTTGTGTTATTTGTAAACAAACTTTAAGTTAGTAAAATAGTAGATTTCCTTTAGCACTGTTTGTACATTTGCTTAATTAAGAACCTTTTTAAGTAATTCTTTGTAAAAATAGAAAGGCTTGTGCTAGTTAACAAAAATATATAGATTGGTGATTAGCTTAAAAAATCACTGATGGATTTTTGCTCTCATAAGCCTTATATAAAGGGAGTAGGAAGGCTTTTCGTAAGTCTATAAAAAGAGAAGTTACTCCTATATCTACAAAAGGGAATGTTATTCTTGAGCTTAAAAAAGAAGAGTAAAAGCCCAAGTGATTGCTCAAAGGATAGATGTGGACATATTGCTACAAGACTATAAATCTTTTGTGTCATTTTTTTTTTTCGACTCCACCTTTTCTCAGAGCAAGAGTGAATTAGTGTACATGATTTGGCTGCAAAAAATTCAAGGAACTTAAAAGAAAAAATTCAAGAGTTTAAAATGAACCCAATTCACCTCCGCTTTTTGGTTACCATCCTTACCAACTCACCAACAAGTTTACTCCCTCTTCTCTCCTTAATGTTTTTAGCATATAGTTTAGTATAAATTCAAGACAAATTCATTTATTATGCAATTGAATTTCATTAAGGATGTATTTGGATGGATTATTTGAAATTTGGCATTTGAAATTCATTTATTTGAAATCCATGCATTTTGTTTAGATGGTAAGAATTTTAAAATCCAAATTTCATGGATTTGAAATTTGATTGCCTGAACAGAAATAAGAATTTCACCTAATATTACATATTTAACTTTTCATACTAAATAATATTAAAGATTTATTTTCATCACATTATTAGAATAATTTTTTCATAACAAATAATAATGTTTTTTAATAGAAAAATTGGTTAATAAAGTAAATATATTTTAAAATAATTTTCATTATATTTCATTTCGATTCTAATCATAGCCATTCATTGTCTTATTTTTACTTTTTTATTTTGATAATTTGTTCAATGCTTACAAATCACATGCAAATACACCTATTTCATTCTCCTCTCATCATAACCACACATCACCTCACTCACACCCAAGCACACCTACACTCACAAACACATAAAATGTTCACATACAGAGTCAACAGCATGCAAAACAAAAAAGAGAAGAAGGGGAAAGAATAAGAATAAGAAGAAGAAGAAGAAGAGAAGGGAAGGATTTGACGACGAATGCATAAGAGCTGAGAAAGTAAAATCAGTGAGAGAAGAGTGAAAGTTACAAATTTAAGTGCTGAAATGACACATAGATCTGAGTCTAAATTCAAATTCTATCATTTTAGCTCATCTAAAAACTTGATTTGGTATGTGAAACATCAAAACAAATCCTTCGACCCAAATCCACGTATCTAAACAGACAATAAAAGAATTCATTTGCAAACAAATTCCCATATTTTGTTTAAATGTAGAATTCATTTTGAGTTCATAGTTTTATAGGGTGTAGTGATGTATTTTTATTTTTGTAGCTTTAATAGCTTGTACCCATAGTTAGATTAAACTTCACTAGCAAATTCTATCAATTTTGACTCAAGTGTAACTGATTTCATAGAATAAGAATTTAGAAAAATTCTGACTGAATTCTAAAGCCATACCAAACATGACCAATATAGACTTGTACATGAATTGCATAAAATTCTATGAAATTAATTTATATCACACTCTAAGAGTATTTTTTGCACAAAAATACTCATCTTATAGAAAGCAGAGACTATGAATCACTGCTTACATACTTTATATCCCTATAATTCACAAGTTTATGGCTGTGATTCCAAAAGAACAAATCATGTTGAGTCGAAGTTCACTTTGACACAAGAAAAAGAAGCACATGTGCCAAATTATAACCATAGTCTACGAAGAACTATCGAATATTTCAGTAACAAAAGAAGAAATGCAATTTGGAGAAAGTGAGAATAAAATTCTATTTCTTTTATTTTGAGTCATTCTTTAACCACAAAAGTCTAAGCTAGTATGGTATGGTAGATCATTTAGTTATCTTCGATTTTGAGTTTGTGTCTTCCTTGATGTGGGACATTTTATTCTCAATGCTCTTCCTCAAATAGCAACTGGCCTGCTCAATTGTCACTTGACAAAACAAATAAACCTACGCTAACTGCACTAGGTGAGGTAATAGATCAAGTCCAAATTAAGTAAACAATAATGCGCAAGCCTAAATTAGGTAGGTAATGGGACTAAATCCAAAGTGGGAGGCAAATACATTTCAAACCACAAATCAGGAAACCCATCATGATACCATGAAGAAATTTTGAATATTTCAATAACAAGAGGAGCAATGCAATTTGGAGAGTGAGGATAAATTTGTATTTTTTTATTTTGGGTCATCCATCTCTAACCCCAAAAGCCTAAGCTAGTACGGTATAGGAGCCCTTCAGTCATATTTGACTTCTAGTTTGTGTCCTTATTCGATGTGGACATTTTATTCTCAACATTCTCTCAAGAATGGGAAAGGGAAGAGTAAGAGTCAGAACAGTTAGCATTTGAGAATTGGCCGCAGTAAATAGCCAAAAGGTGGCATGTCTCATGTCCATCAAAACGATGCAAGCTGCAGCCTACAGGGCAGTTTCTTGTACATAGAGAAGGGAGACAGAAACAACAATATCAGTGATACTATAGCGGCAGAAATGAGAATTTGCAACACTATGCGTCGAAACATGATTTTTAAATTTTCACATTCAACCTACTTCAGGTGTTATCCTCTAACTCATCAAAGTACTCATGAACACCACGTTCCAAATCTCTAGCTGCGCTCATCTAGTCAAGATCAGACCGGTGCTCTTTAGCAATCATCAAAGAAAAATTAAGCATGATCCGAACTTTCTAAGCATAACAAGTAGCTTCTATTAAATTTCCTTCTTAATTAGTGACCAAAAAAAATTGCACAAAATATAAATATCTTATTTTGCATAACCATGAACACGACAAACAATTTTTAAAAGCCCACCCCTCAGCTCCAAACCGACGATTCACCAATACGAAAGACAAAAGCGTATTGAAATTGAAACAAACTAAAAACCCAAATAACAGCAACACCGCAAACGTAGCAAAAGGGCAGATAATTGAAGAAATCGAATAAGAACTTACAAGATGTGAAGGATTGAATTTTGACTTCAAAGTGGATTCAACTTGTTCCTTTGTTACTCCCATCTTTGCCTCTCCCTTCTCCAGATACTAATATGCGCCCGCCAAATTGATGTGTTGGGTGAAGCAATTAATTTTCGCTTCTTTTTTTTTTATTTTCTTTGGCTTTGAGTGTACTTATAGTCAGCGAAAAATCTTAAAAGAAGACTTTGTTTGGAAAGTATAAAAAGGAAAGAGCACCTTGTGCCTCTAGCTTAATCACACAATACTGGAATCTTTGCTTTTTTATTTTGTATATAAATTTATCTAAAGACTAGAAAATTAGCAATTTTACCCAAAACATCCTATAAATGTATCAAAAATATATATGGTCAAATTTAGGAGTTTGGAACCCAGGCTAGCTACAAACATAAGCGACAATTAAGGAAAAAGAATTAGTTTTCTTTGTGGATTCCACCCCACTTAAGAACATTAGTTAACTAAGTGGTTGGACATGGTAGCTGAAGGTTAACATCATCTAAAGTTTTGTTTTTTAACGTTTATAAAAATAAATTTTACTTAGCTTAGAGTTCTTTTATTCTTTTCTTTTTAGCACTTTCTCTTACATTAAAAAGATTTTTAGAGTTGCGAAAGAATATGATGTTCGACTCATCTCAAAAAGCAGGTTGGTGGGCACATCCTTGTTGCGACTCATTCATATGAGATCTTGCTATTGGCATACGACCTAAAGTCAAGAGGCTAGACTAAGCATATACCAGATGTCATTCAAGCTACATAAGCTAATGAATCAAAAGTTCTTTGTCTGTTAGCTTTTTCACATGAAATTAAGTTATATTACATAATATAGTAATACTTTAAGATGAAGTCTATGCAATCCATACACCACTAAGAGGTGGTTATAACTATGATGTACATGCTTCATCAAAGTGTTTTTCCTAAACTATTCCTAGTCATTGTTATATCAAGATTGAACATTGATAAAGTTATGAGATTGGTACATATTATGTTTCTTACTGAAGAGTTAAGTAAGCTATTAATCTCGTAGGTGAAAGTATATGATACTCAAGGCTAGTATATAGGTGCTTGTTAGAAAACAAGTTCACTAAATGACCTACAAGAGAATTTCATTTGGAATATTATATGTGTCCATGAAAACCTCTTATAGGAGTTGTGTAGGTGATCCTCTAACTTGAGATGCATATGGTATTTTGTCAGGTGACTTTTATACCTTGATTCATGATTTTGGTTATCATAATCACGAGTTGCTCATAAGGCTTATTTTGGATATAATAATAGCTTGACAAAGATAATGAGTGATCAAGATATGATTCATTAGCCAATGATAATTAGGGAAATCTAGCTTATTCTATATTATTATTGATAACTAAATCCATTACGAAAAAATATATATGTACACATAGGTATATGTATATCATAGATGAATGGAAAAAGGGGTTTTCCATTACATTTGGACAAGCTAGATGAATAGGAAAGGAGTTTGTTATTGCATCATCAAATGTCAACTACTAATTAACTAACCAAGATCAAATATATGAAGGAAATTATGAGTACCTTAATTTTTATGATTGCCCTCGAACGAGTGAAAATCTTGCTTGCAACTTCTAAACTTTTTATCTATCATGGAGGGGTCAAGAGGATGTGGAGTTATACTTTAGTACAACCTCAATTAATGGCACGTGAGAGGATCAATGGCAAATCCAGAGGAAAGACCTCTTAATAAGTGGAAGCCCTTAAAGAATTAAATGGCCAACTGGGGGCCTAAAGGGACAATACTCTAGTAGTACCCCCAATTAATTTACTAAAGTCACTACCCGACTTTGGTTGGAATAAAATTTTGAGCAAAGATGAATTTTTGTCTCATTACAAGAAATTTGGTATATTGTGATAAAAAAAATTATGAGAAAATTATTTTTTGTCACAATATATAGCTTTGTTGTGACAAATTAAAAATACGTCACAATTATTGTCACAAATGGTATATAGTGATAAAAATAATTGTGACAAAAAAATTCATCATAATACATGATTTTGTTATGAGAAATTAAGAATCTGCCACAAATACTATCGCTATTGACAAAAAAATTTTTCATCATAATACAAGATTTTATTATGGCAAATTAAGAATTTATCATAAATATTTTCACAAATGGTTAAATTATGATAAAATCTTTTTGTGTCACGTATTTTTTTGTCACAATAAATGAAATTTATGTATGATGACAATAAAGATTTTCTTATCATAATAAATATTTGACATGTTATGGAAAATAAAAAAATAATTTCGTCACAATAAGATTTTTTTCTCTATATAAAATCATTACTGTGATAATTTCATTTGTCATAATAAATCATCTTTATTGTGAAAAAAAATAAATTGTCACTATAAATTGCCATAATAAAATCTGCCAATCAATTTTTATTACTATCTCTAATTATTTAAAATATTATTAGGAAACATATTTATTATGATAAGTAACACTTATATCAAAAAATAATTTTATTATTAGATATCATTAATAGAAAGAATAAAGCTCCTAGAACTAAAAAAATTAAATCAAATAAATAATATTTAAAATAAAACATTTATTTTCCTTTTTTTTAATTTTTACGTAAAATTTTCATTAAAAGATATTAAGTTTACCAATTTATAGTATTATAGAAAATAAAAATTTTATTACCATAAGTAGATGAGAATTCCTAATCCAGTTTTAATATTTCTTCTCTTTTCTGCCTATCTCCCTTTTTCTCTCTCTCTCCTGTTGTTTCTTTCAATCTCACGCTCTCTCTATCTCAATTGTCTTTCTCTCTATCACTTTATTTCTTGATTTTGATCTCATCTATCTTCCACTCCCAACTCCAATATTGTTAAGCCGATGAGAACTGAAACTTTGCTATATCAATTCAACCATTCCATGTCGACTTTCCCTTTCCTGTATCTCCACACCACTGACATCACCTCACTTACAAATTTTCTTTCAAGGACATTACTGCTTCTTGCCATCGACATAAGCTTAGTATAAGGTTTGCCTATTATTTGCTTTTTTTTTTTTTTTGGAGATTGAAAAGAGGGTTAATTTTAATTTGTGGGTTAATTTCAAGATTTAGATAATTACTACAATAATTTTGCATGATTTTGTGCCTAAGTATGTTTCGGTCGCTTCTTTCCCTGTAATAAGAAACTCGAAAACTCTAGTTAGTATAGAACCCATACCTCAAAAGTGGAAAAATTAGATAATCTAATCATCTAGGGTGGAGGATTCATATATATCTTCAGACTTAGGAAAAACTTTAGTTGTTGGTTTGAGGGAAGGAAAAAACATTGCTCTGTTGGGTTCGAGATTGGTTACGTTCGTTTAAATCTATAGTATGCTAACTTGATTTTGTTTACCCACTTATCAAAGCATTTGGTTTCTTTCTATATTACTTGATTTTGTTTCAATTGTTAACAAATTAAACTGTATCACAAACAGTGATGTTTGAGGGTGCTTGTAGAAATTGCACAATATATATGACTATGGGAAATTGAGGTGTTCCTTGCCTTCTTATGTGATTTTGCTTCATCTGTTTAAAGAAATTGTATTTGTTTATGAGTCATTCCCAATCACAATATCGGTGACCACAGGAAAGCTGCAAATAGGGGAAAAAAAAAAAAAGAAATAGATCCATTTATTGTGTTTCCCTACTATTTGGATCCTTGGTTTTAGTGTGTTTCCCTCTATGTTAATTCATTTACATGTGAATAATTACCCTCTTTTACAACATTTACATGCGAATAATCACCCTCTTTTATAAGTATCACTTATTTTGTATAATTTAATATGGTAGCTTTCAAACTATAGAGCTTATAACCCTTTGATTTGACAGGCATTATTAATTTAAGATATCAAATTTATTAAGCTTAATTAAGATCCCAAAAATGCATTATGTATATCAGTATGATAATACATTCTAACTCTCAATATTATTTAGTCTAAATGCTTAAAAAGTTTGTTTATTTCTTAATTTTTTATAAACATGTTTGGTGTGAAAAATAAAAATACTTTTGAATGTACAAAGTTAATATGGAAGATGTACCTTTCAAATTATTTGAGAGATTATTAGTGCTAACAACAATGATAGTTTATATAGAGAAATTAGATTATATGGCTAAACATAGATACATAAAATGTAATATTAAGTGATTTACTCATCATAGGTTTACATTAATAAATAATTTATCAAGCTAATATCCAACTCAAAGGATAGTAGAAAATCACATACTTAAAATATCTTTCAACTAAATGAATATTTGGGTACAAGTAAAATTTAGTAATCACAACCTACAACATAAAATATCATATAAATCTTTTTAATATAAATTCTCATTCATGTTAAGAAATTCTCAAAATTATTATGTAAAAGTCCATATTCCTATAATTAAATCTTAATGATCAATTTAAAGGAAATGAAATTAATAGTAGCTTAATGATTCTTTGACAATTAGTGCCTAAAAGTTTGTCATATATAGCATATTGATATGAATTCATCCAAGATATTATTTTTATATTTTTTAGTATTATTAAAATAATTTTTATATTTTTTATAATATTTTTAAGTTTTATTTATTACTTCTAACATTATGCAATTGTAGGACTGTTGACATGAAAAAAGAGAGATTCATTGCTTAAGTTTTCTCATTCCTTTAGGCAAATCTATGTCCTCAATTGCAATTACCTTATGATTAGAAGAAGACCATCTCTTTAAAAATTTTAAATATCTTTTATTTTTATCTTTAATAAAATAAAGATTCGTTTTTTCTTTTGTTTATTTTTAAGGAATTGAAATAACATCAATAGATAAAAGATGGAAGCAACTGAATTGCAGATTCTATCCTGAATATGTTCAAGGAGTTCAACAATTCTTTCATGTGGCGAAAAATTTTGTCGATTCAAATGGTAGGATCTAATATCCATGCACAAGATGTGGAAATCTATATTGGAAGCCACTATTGGATGTGAAGAGGGAATTGCATCAATATGGAATTCTAAAAGACTATATGTAATGGATATATCATGGTGAGACATTTCAACCTAATACGAATAAATGAATGTGATGTTTTCATATGATTTTCATCATTTTTCAAATGAATATGAGAATCAATATGATGACATCCCAAAAAGTTAGATGGCATGCATAAGGCAAGTTTTAAGGAAACTGATATAGATGACATGTTTGTTAGTCAAGATAATGCTATTCTTGATGGAGAAGTAGCAAAATTTGCTAAATTATGGAATGATGCTTATTGTGAGTTATACCCTGGTTGCCAAAAGTACTCAAAGTTGTCTTTTCTTCTTAAGATGATCCATCATAACGTAATTACTAATTCTAGTAACAAGTCATTTAGCCTAAACTTGGAGTTGTTTAAGGATGCTCATCCTAAAGGTGAAACACTTCCAAGCTCATATTATGATGTTAAAAAATTAATGTGTGATCTTGGACTTAGTTATATAAATATTGATACATGTGTTAATGATTGTGTTCTATTTTGGAAGGAATATGAAAGCCTTGATAAATGTCCTATTCCATTTTGTAAGGCTCCTAGATGGAAGTTAGGTTTAGGTAAACGTAAGAAACTTGCTCAAAAAGTTGTTAGGTGTATTCCCATAAAACCTAGACTTCAAAGGTTATTCATGTCTAAAGAAATAGCCAAGGATATGAGGTGGCATAAAGAGAAGCGTATTGATGACGATATGATTAGCCACCCGACTGATGGTGAGGAGTGGAAGGAGTTTGACAGAGAACACGAATGGTTTGCCAAAGACCCTCACAGTGTGCAACTTAGGCTTACAAGTGATGGATTTAATCCATTTGTCAATATGAGCACTAGTTATAGCATATGGCCAATGATTCTAACACCTTGTAATTTGCCACCATGAAAATGTATGAAGTAGCCTTTTTTAATGATAGCCTTGCTTATGCCTAGTCAAAACTCTCCTGGAAATAACATTGATATATATTTACGACTCGTAATTGATGACCTGAACGAGTTATGGAAGGATGACATGCTGACATATGATGCATATAGTGGTGAAAATTTTAAACTGCATGCAACATTGCTATGGACAGTAAATGATTTTCCAACATATGAAATGCTATCTGGATGGAGCATGAAAGGAAAATTAGCTTGTCTAATTTGTAATAAGTGGACATGTTCACTTACTTTAACCAATGAGGAGGAAACAATGCTATATGGGTCATCGTAGGCACTTAGATGAAAAACTTCTGTAGAGAAGAAGTAAAAAATTTGATGGATAGCTAGAGCATTAATCAAAGCCTAAAGAGTTTACAGGAGATGATATATTAAAATAATTAAGTTTTCTTCCATAAGAGATGCTATTTGGGAAGCAACCTAACCAGAAAAAGTGCACATGTACTGAACAAGAGCTCAATTAGACAAAAAGGAGTGTTTTTTTTAAATTACCTTATTGGAAGAAACTACGGTTATGACATTACTTAGATGTGATGCATATTAAAAAGAACATATGTGAAAATATTTTGGGGACATTGATGAATATCGATGGTAAAATAAAGGACAATGTAAAAACTTGTATGGATTTGGAAGTAATGGGTATAAGGAAAGAACTATATTTGTAACCAGATGGTGATAATTTTCTAATGTCTTTTGCTTGTTATACATTGCCAATACAGGATAGGAAAAAATTATGTGAATGGTTGAAATTAATCAAGTTACCCAATGGGTATTCTTCAAATATGTCTCGATGTGTAAGTGCCTAAGATTATAAAATTTCAAGGATGAACAGTTATGATTACCATGTTTTCATGCAATGATTACTTCCAGTAGAAATATATGGGTCTATGCAAGATGAGATACACACAAATTTATCATTGTTGAGTTGCTTCTTTAGGGAGTATATTCGAAGACACTTAAAAAATCTACAGTAGAAAAGTTACAGAATGATATCATTATGATATTATGCAAACTTGAGATGAAATATCCTCTATCTTTTTTTGTGATTGTGGTGCATCTAGCTATCCACTTACCACGTGAAGTACAATTAGGAGGCCTTGTTCATTATCGTTGGATGCATTTTGTGAAAAGGTAAGTTTGAAAGTTTTTTTAAACTAATTTAACATTTAACACATATAAATGCATACTTATGAATTCTTATAATTTTTTCTTGTTATTTGCATTAAATTTATTATATAGATTCTTACGTATTTTAAGGATTCTGTTCGTAACCTAACTCGACCAGAGGGTTCCATTCTTGAAGCATATATCACAAAAAAATGTTTGAATTTTTGCTCATTATATTTTCATAGAACCGAGACAAGGTAGAATTAAATTGAAATGAACTATGATAGGGCTAATATAGAGATGCCTAATAGATGTTCTATATTCACACATAAAGCAAGGCCTTTAGGAGCTCTAATGTATGATTTGTTATCTCATTTTGATTTTCAAAAGATTCAGTGGTATGTATTGCACAATTGGGACGAAATAGATGAGTATATCACATAAGTGAACTTGTGTATTCTTTATATCTTTAAAGTTTGTAACAAGATAAATATTCATAGTTGTTTTTTTTAAAAATTTTATATTTAATACTACAGTCTAAACAACGAAGAAGTTCAAAGCCAAAAGTTTGGTAGATGTGCAAAAAAGACATTAAGAAGGATTTATATCTTGGTTTAAGCAATATGTAAGTTCTTTCCTTAAGTTAACATGGGCATTGAAACTTGTTTATTGTATTCATTTTCAGCTTTTTTCTTTTTCAGGTTGGACAATTATGTGTCAAAAGTTTAATTACACCAACTGATAATTCATATGTTTTGGGTTTAGGTCCTGATATACAAATTGCTAGGTATAGTGCTATAATTGTGAATGAGGTTAGGTTTCATACCATTGAGCCTAAAAGTTATCGCCAAACTCAAAATAGTGGTATTGTAGTTAAAGGAGAGCATAATTTGGAAGAAATTGATTTTTATGGTGTAATAATAGATATCATTGAACTTCAGTATGTTCATGGAAATCAAATTTATCTATTTAGATGTTATTGGTGGGATGTTGGTGATAAGGGAAATGAGATAAAGATACATGGTCAATTACTTATTGTTAATGTGAAGCGAAAATGGCACAAAGATGATCATTTTATGCCAGTAACCCAGTCAGGGTAGGTTTTTTTTTACATCAATGACTTAAAAAATAGGGTAATTGGAGAATTATGCAAAGAACATATCCTAGAAATGTGTATGTTATTCTGGAGAAGGAAGGGCTAGATAATGAAAAATCAATATTGAGTGATGAGCCTTACCAACAATATGAGGCAAATGATGTTCATGAGGTTGAGCAAGTTAATGCTCAAACTTTTGAATCATTGCACCAAAAAGATGTATTGCCAAATCAAATTGATGCCACTATTGCACTGGAAATGCAAAGATTAAATCTAACAAAAGTTACTTCTACCAATGATTCTGGTTATGAAGATGATGATGCATTGATTGATTATTATGAAATTGATTATGATGAAATTGGATTAGATGATGCCGACGAAGAAGAAGAAAAAGATTACTACTAATATAATTTTATGTCTACCAAAGTGAGTGGATTACATTATTTTAATATAACTTGATTTACCATGATATTCATTACATGCTCATTATATATTTTTTGTCTTTAGGAATATTACCAAATTTGGAGGGGCAATCAGAACTCATGACCATGTTATTGATCCAAAATTTATCATGTCAAGCTTCAAATTTTTATTGGTTTTACTTGATTTCAGTTGATTTTAGTTTATCTATAATATGGCTATTGATTTTAGTTGAATTTGTATTATTAGAATTTCAAAATTTGAAATATGCGAGATGCAAGTCTTTGGCTATTGTGATATAGATCTTGGGACCATGTTGTTGATATAGAATTTGTTATATCAAGCTTAGAATATTGATTTTAATATATTTTAGTTGATCTAGAATTTGGTTGTTGATTTTAATTGAATTTGTTTGATTGATTTACTTGAATTTGTGATATCAAAATTGAAATTATTGAGATATGGATGGATGAGATAGCTCTTTTTACATTTTGTGTCAAACTTTCTAGGTAAGAGCTTCTCCAATGTGGAATAGATTATTCTGAATGTTTGACTCCATTATAATCATCATTGTAATTAGTCTTGAAATCTGACTGAAGTTTAAAATCTAAGATCAAATTGTCATCAGTTTTACTACTTGCTTCATGCAATACATATATTTTTATCATAGATTGTGTTATTGTTATGAATTCAGGGAAATAGAGGTTGACATGGATTTGGTTGATTCACCGATCTTGCAAGTGAATATTCAAGTGGCTGACATTATTAGAGTTTATGAGAACTTGAGTTGCTTTGGTTTTAGAGTGAATACTCAAAATGATTTACCTGATACCTTAAATTAGATTCTTGTGCATAACCACATGTCAAATGGTGATTGTATCCTGCTTTAACATCTAATAATTTTTTACATTGACCTTGTGTTTTTTGTATATTCTTCAACTAACCATTTTGAGACATTTTAGCTATATAATTGCAAAACAAATGAACTTGCTTCTGGATATGTGAGTTGCAAATATTATTTTGCCACTGTTTCTATATCATATAGATTTATAATCAAATCTCAAACAATAATATATTAAAATACGTTATCTAAAATAATAAAATAAATTTAATTTAATTTAAAATAATAATTAGTGAAAATTATTATTTTTAAATTATTAAAATTACATATTTATAAATAAATTTAACTTAAATTTTAGCAAGATCCAAATCATATAAAATTTCTTTATAAATTTGTAAAATTTTGGGAAATTTGTATTATTAAGGCATAAAACCTAATTGAATTCTTGGCTTTAACCTGAAAATTAGGTTGTGCCTTCTTAACACAATATTGTTATTTTTTTTTTGTCTATTTAAATTTAAATTTTAGTTAAAAAATAAAAAATTATTTCAAAATTTTTATATTAAATTTTTTATATATAATAAAATGTGTTAATTGAAATATAAATTTTGAAACAAATGGCCTTAAATCAAAGCTTTCCACTAAAAGAAAAATTAGAAAAGAAATAGATAAATACATTTTTCAAAGCCTAAACAATGAAATTTGGTTGAAAAGTGATGGACATCACTATCAAAGGTAGTGAGTTTGACCGTTGGGTCATTTCCAATTGAATCATAGTCTTTTTTGTTCAAAATCCAAACTGTTTTGAAGTTTTGCCTTTCCAAATATTATTATGTCACTGCTCTCATGTCGTATTCTTCAATGCACCTAAGACAAATAACTAAATCTTAAATAATAAAAAATAAATTTAATTTAAAATAATAATTAATTAAAATTATTATTTAAAATATTAAAATACATACTTATAAATAAAGTTATTTTAAAATAATAATTAATTAATCTTAATTGAGTTAAGAGTGATTATATCTAATATATAATTAAATTAATTGGATTATAAAAATAAATTTCACTTGATGAATTGTTATTTGACCTCAATTTTTCTAAAAAATAGATTTTAAATAATATATTTGATATTATTGGGCAAATTTCATTAGAAACTTATATAATATTGACCATCATATTTGTATGAAAATTTTCTTAGTAGAAAACACGAAGTAGAAGAATTTTATTAAATTTATTTTTTAGTATATTATTTTTTCTTACTGTTTATTTTCTTTATAAAGAAAAGTTCTATTTATAGTATTATTGAACTAACATTTTAATGATTAAGTGCTTAACTTGTAATACATAAAATTAGGATGTAGAATGTCATTTGTCTTGTTAATATAAAATATGTACTAATATCTAATAATTATAAAGGAAAAGAAAGAAATCTCTCTTTGGTCATATTGGTCAGTGGGATTTTATTCACTTACTCGACCATTATATATATGTTACTAATCGCTATACACCTCTCCACTACACCATCACCAACCCATTTCCTATTCTCTTATCTTCTTCAATCAAACACTACATACCAATCAACTATCTAGTAGTTCTTTTCATCGATATATCTTGTGTGTTTAGCTTGTTGTTCCCTTTCTTGAGGAATTAAAACTCTTTTATTTTTTCCAAGAGATAAATACAAACATATATATAAAAAATGAGACTCTTGTCTAGGAAAGCCACGTGCAACACTCACGACCAAGATTCTTCTTTCTTCCTAGGATGGTTAGAATATGAGAAGAGCCTATACTTCCTGTTTCCTATTGAAAAAGGAAACAAGCCTACACATCTCCTTATTATTATTATTATTATTAAATATTATTATTAAATATTATTATGATAAACCCCTATTACCAACTCCACTTACCACGTCTCTTTATCTTTATATGTTCCTTTATCAAAGCAAACAAGACAAAACAAACAACAAATTACAACTTTTATCAGTAGTCTTTAATTATCTCTTAAATTCAAAACTCAAACTCATTTGTTACAATTTACTCCATAAATCACTCTCTGCAATGTCCCTTGATACCTATATCGAAATTTTCCCTTTCACATCATTCTTTCCCCATATGATAGATTTTCTAGGAAGAATTTTATTAAATATTTTTGAAGAAAATTTCTAATTATCTTTTCCTAATTTTATAATTCCTTTCATCCTAAAAAAAATTTGTAATTCCCTCCAATTATATCTTTTTATTCCCTCTATCTATGGATTTTATTTTACCTCCACCTTTTTTGTTTCCTTAATTCTTATCTTTCCTATTCTTCTATCTCACCTACATTCTCCTAACAATTAGGGCGGTAAACACATTTATAGTAACCCTATTGCAGCAGTAATCACATTTAGTTTAGTTTCTCTTCAAGATTTGCAATAAAGATGCTTCTTCAATATTCGTTGTGATCTCAGGGGCAAACTGACTTATTTCTTAATAAATTCTCTCTTGGTTTTCTTCTTATTTAAGTTTCTTAATTAACTTTTATTCTGATCACACTAACAATCGAGGGTGATTAGTGCACTTTCTCTTCTTTTCCGTGCACTTTCATTCTTGTTGTTTAAGATTATTTTTATTGCAATTTCTCTTGATTTCTTGTGGGTGATTAAAATGCAATAATATGATTACTGCAATTTTCGTTTAGTTAGGAAATTGACATGTACAATTTTTGTTGGTCTTACAACTCCATAGCCAATTTCTACACCATTTCACCATCCCACAGAAGCCCTCCGACATTAATTGAAAATCTATTATCATTTTAAATCATATTATTGATATTGTTTATGTTTATGCAGGTTTCAAGACCATGGCACCAGGTAATAAGAAAAGGATTATAACATTGGGATCTTTGCAAATGGCCGCTAGAGCAAAAGTTCAAGCTCAATCTCAATCCACTTCAACTATGACTATTCAAGTTGAATCTCAAGCTAAAACGAATTCAACTTCAAATCAAGTAACTGCTCGGTCTAAATCTCCTTCTGCATTAATGAATTCAACTTCACTCTTTGTAGTAGCAGAAGCTCAATCTCATAGAAGTGTTTCTACAATTAATTCTGTTCGGAATGATGATTTGTCGAACGCACCAAGTGATTCCATACCAGTGAAACAATGAATGGTTAATTTTTTTTTGTTCGTAGTACTCTCTTATTGATTTCAAATTAATTGTATTTTAAAATATATATTTTTTTGAGTTGAAATATGCCATTGCATTAAAAGAAAAATAATGTAGATGTCACTTTTGTAAAGCAAAATGAAAGTAGGGAGAAACTAATTATTCCACAAGCAATTGTACATGTTTATACATCGATTATGCATTTTTCAATTATGTAATTTTTAATTCTGCAATTTTCATGACTGCGCTTTTTAATTCTGTAAATTTGCTTTCAATTCTTAACTTTTTAATTCTGCAATTTTGATGACTGCATTTTTCAATTTTGTTACTTTAATTCTGCAGTTTTCAATTCTGCACTGTCCAATTCTACAATTTTCATGACTGCGCTTTATCATTCTGTAATTTTGCTTTCAATTCTGCACTTTTAATTCTGCAATTTTCAATTCTGTTATTTCAATTCTGCGCTTTCTAATTCTGCACTTTTCAATTTTGAAATTTTAATTCTGCATTGTTCAATTCTCTCTCTCTCTCTCTCTCTCGGATTTTTTCAATTTTGTGTATCATGTTATTTGCTTTTAGTTCATGAAAGCTATACATTTTTCAATTTTGGATAGTATTTTATCACTTTTTTTTTTTTAATTATGGATCATGGTTTGTTAAATTATTTTCACTTTTCAGCTTCTATTATAAAGAAAAATGGTCATGGGAATGCTAGAGGTTTTAAGGTTAGAAGGAGACTGCAAGAGAGTTCAAAAATTAGTGGAGTTATAATAAATAAGAAAAATAATTTACTAATGGGTCCTTCTAAAAAAATATTTGAGATGAAACTAGGAATTCTAATTCAATTGATGACACCACTTGGTTTATTTTATTGGTATGATATTACTGATGCAACTAAGCAAGCTCTCATCACAAAACTTGAGGTAATGTTAATTTTTATGTAGTACCTATATATGTTTGTTATATTATTCTCAATCCTTATCTTTTTTATTTACTTAACAGAATGAATTTGAAATAGATTTGAGTGATCCACATGTAAAAGAAGTTGTATACAAAATGATGGCTAGAGGCTTCATGAATTATAAGTATCAATGCCATATGCAGTATAAAAAGTTTTTATATCGTCAAGAAGCAGAAAAATATCCTCCAAAAGATGTCAAAGTAGATGAATGAAAAGAATTATTCAAGCATTTTGACGAGGATGAACAATTTAAGGTAAAGTAGTAATTCAATAATTTTTTGTTTAGTACAACATATATATTACAGTAACAACACTTAATTTAATTGCTTTATATAGGCTCAGAGTATAACAAACATTAGCAATTGAAAGAAAATGAAAGTCCCACACACTTCAGGTTCAAAGTCGTATTGCCAACGATTATATAAAATGGTATGAGAAAGTCAACTAGTATTTGTAAATACTTCTATTTAATGTTTGTTTGACACAAATTGAACTATTCATGCTTTTTTTAGGAAATTTCAGAGGAAACACATGATAAACCAAATGAAATGAAACTTTAATTTGAGACACATCACAAAAAGGATGGCACATGGGTTCACTCAGAAGCTAAAGAAAATTATGTGAGAAATTATCAACACATGATATATGTGTTGCTAAAATTTTAATTAACTTCTCATTATACTTCAAATATTTTATTATGTGCAGATGTAAATGGAAACTTTTCAATCCCAACCAACAGAAGAAGGCACTGAAATTACTGAAAAACAATTCTTGAAAAATTTTTGACGCCAAAATCTGGTTATGGATGCGGACTAGGATATGGAGCCAAATCAAGTTCATCTAGAGAACTAGAGTTAGTACATGAAGAAAAAATTGAACATGAAAAGCAAGCTACTGAAGTGAAGGAGAGAATTCAAAATCAACAAGCTACAATTGATAAATTAACAAAGTCATACAATCAATTGAGTGATCTAGTTTAGAAATTGATAGAACAAAATGGTGGTCAAGCTTCTACTGTGGCTCCTAATTGGTAAGCGTTTAACTTAAGTATAGTTCAATATTCTAAAACTTTAAGTTTTTTAATTTCATTTTATTATATTCTAAGGTTATTATAATTCTAAATCATATATTAATTATATATGTATATACTTTTTATAGATGGAAGTACATGACCAAGTAGAGATGATTCATTTTGTTTATGTCACCAACATATCTAATTTCATTGTCATTTAGCCTTAGTTTTTGTTGGACTAGGTTGGTCAAACCTAAGTCATAAGCCTCTTTTGATCTTGATAATGAAGACTGATCAGTTCTACTGCTTTGTTCAAGTGTTGTTTTGTAGTTTATAAGATATATTTTCATTGAAAGTTGGATGGAAATCAAAATCTCCAACTTTAAGAAAAACATTCAAATTAGAGTTCAGTGTCCCATAATTTGTGATCGCGGCCTTACTATAAGGATGGATGGAGCTAAGATAGAAGAATTCACAGAAAAATTCGGAGCCGCAATTTATCTAAAGTAAACTTGCTTGATTTATAGAGGAATTCACAATGGCTTTCACACTGTATGTCGCGACTGCAAATTTCATAGTGACAAAGGAGGGAACCAAGTTTGTACCACGACACACCAAGTGTCCAAGGCAACTATTGTAATATTAAAAATCACCAGGACAAAATATATGTTGCGACTGCTACTCAAGAAAGTGTTGTCTCCTCACCAAATAGAGGAATTCACAATCTCAATTGCGCCTAAGAGGAATTTAAATCGCAATCGTGACTTCTAAGTAGTTGGTTGAATACAACAACTATGTTTCTTGGATAACCAATAGGTGAAAGACACGTGGACTAGCCATTAGAAAAAGAATAAGGTTCTCTGCCTCGATATTCAGCTCCTCAATATAAATTAAAACTTCGCGACTGCGAAATTCCAGTGGCGACTACGACTTCCACCTGACAAGCATTTTAATGCAAAATCTGCCTAACACAACTTGGAGATTTTAGAATAGTTTTTGAGTAACATCTCTTTGATGGATTTTGGCTATAAATACTCCACCAAACTGAAGTAAATGCAAGAGAATTCCATTTATTGTAACCAAACTTTTGCAATTTTGCTACTCATTCTTCTTACCCTTCTTTATGTGTTATTGATTGTTTGGTGTTAGCATTAAACACCCTTGTAAGTAGGTTGAGAGTTAGCCTAAATTTTAAAACTCTTATAAGAGGTTGAAGTGTAAGCCTATCCAAAACACTTGTGAGAGGTTTTATGTTAGCCTAAAAACACAAGTTGTGAGAGATTTTGTGTGAGTCTAAAAACACAATTTTGTGTGAGTCTAAAAACACAAGTTATAAGTGTTTTTTGTGAGCAATAAAACACAAATTGTATAAGTTAGGTGTGAGCTTGAAAACACCGGTCTTGTTTAGTGGAATACCTAATTGTGAAAAATTTGAGAGTGGACATAGAGTTCATTAACACCCAAACCACTATAAGCATCTTGTGTTTATCTTCTTTTCTCCTTCTTAACTCTCTAAACACCTTAACCTTTCTTTTTAATTTTTAATCTTCCACCAATTCAACCCCCTTCTTGGTGCACTAGGCCAACCGTTTTTTAATTGATAGACCTTTAAGTATTTTCATTATTTTTAAGTATGTTCACTTATGTATCATGCAATTTTATGTATTCGATGCAATTTTCCTAGATGAATTAATGAAGTTTTATTTTTAATTTGAAAGTGTTAATATATTTTCGTGCTTTTATTTGTAAATATTGGTATTGTATTATGAAATAAAAAAGTCATAGAATAATCTCACTATTGTGCTATAGCCACAAAATTATCACAAACGATCAAAATTTAAGAAATTTTTTGTCTATATCAATAATAATAAATCAATTTTGTCAATAATTAATTGCGACAAAAATATCTTCTCAGTAGTTATAGTTATGACAAAATGATTTTTGTCACTTTTAAATAATAAAATTCTAGTGAAAGAAAAATTCCTCATATTAATTAAAAGTGATCAGATATAATTTATCGTTACATAGAAATAGTGAGCACAAGTTACTTGTTAAATATCTTTTGTGACGAAATATAATTTATCATAATATAGAAATAGCGAGAACAAGTTTCTCATTAAATATATTTTATGATAAAATAAATTTATCACTATAAATTATTGTGAGGTCTTTTTTCTCATAAATATATTTTATGACAATAATATTTTGTCAACTCTAAAATTGCAAGAACTTTTTGTGTCAAAATTATATTTTTATCATAAAAAGGTCGTACTTTGACTTTTGACTTGTAATTAATTGTGACAAAATTTTATTTATTTTTTTTTACAAAACTATACTCATTAGATATTTTTATAACAAAATAAATTCATCATTATTGATTTATTGTGAGATGGTCTCTTTTCTCATGAATATATTTTGTGATAATAATATTTTGTCAACTCTAAAATTATGAGAATTTTTTTTTTGTCAAAAACTATGATTTTATCACAAAAAATTCATACTTTGGCTTTTGACTAGGATTAATTGTGACAAAAATTATACTATATTGTGACAATTAATTATCACAAGAGTTTTTTTTTTTTTTTTTTTTATGGCAAACATAAATTGCCAATAAAAGTTATTTTTTATGAAACGAAAATTGTCATAATTAATTATGATATTGTGGCAAATTTATATTTGTCACAAAATAGATATTAAGACAAACTTATTTTGACAAATTCGGTGATAACTAATTTTGCCACAATATGTTAATCTTGACGAATTTAACATTTATTGTGATAAAATAATTTGTAGCAAGAAGCCGAATTTCTTGTAGTGTCTAGATAGGTCAACTAAAAAGTCTAACCTATCTTCACCACATCAAAGATTGAGTTAAAAAATTAGGTACAACTTAGGGAATAGGTCAAACACTCCTAAGTCGCCCTAACTTTGGGATCCGAATTTCGAAAATCTTATTATTCATATTTACAAGTTTTGTCTTGACCAATTACTTAAGTCCACATTAGAATGACCCTAACATACATCTAATGTCCTTTCAAACATCCACATCAAGCATAATATGTACAATCATTTGCCACGAGAATAAGAGATACATGATTAAATGAGGGTTTTCATGTAATGATGTAAATGAAATATAATATGAAAATATTAAACCTCATAACCTGAAAAAAGAAGGCATAAGTTAGTACTTAAAATCAACAAAATAAATAACCTTACATCAAATCATGGAAACTTAACATGGAAAGATAATACCATCATTACCTTATTTGGGTGACACCCTTGATACTCACCATAAGATACCCATCATATAGACAATATTGGTTTATAATATGCATGCATAAACATACTACCCTAATACTAAAATATACTCAAATGCACATCAAAAGAATATGTAATTCATCCATGATATGTTTAATGTCATATAATGTAGGTATGTTGGAAGACTAAGCAAGTAAGGCACACATCAATTAATGAAGGGGCCCTTAGTGTCAACCATACAACCCCTAAATATGGTCAAAACATCAAAGACAACAGAGGGAAGTAATCCTAGCCATAAAAAGGGCTAGGATGCATCCCTTAGTGTGTGACTATGTGCGTGGTGGCAAAGTTAATCGAATGAGCCAAATATGTGGAATATTGAGTGGTTCAATAGGGGTTATCAGTGTCTATTACCCACCCTAATAATGTCCTTTTACAATCCATACCATTAAGATGGAGAAAAAGTTAGTTTGGCCATAAGAAAGACCAACCAACTCCTTCAAGGATAGTGTTAATAAGCATAATGAAAAGAGTAAAAAAACATGTGCAAATATAAACACAAAACTAAAAGAATCTAAGGGCCATTAGCCTCTTAGCCTTTCCCCATCATGTTATATTCAACCACATGCACAAAAGGTATACAAGAGATAATCAAGCCATGTTCAAGAATAATAATTTCTCCTAAAATGATGTTTAATTACAAGATATGGTTAATAATGGTGGATAGAGGCCCTTGGTTATTACAACTTGCCTCATTCCTTCTTGTTTAGGCTAAAAATGCTAAGTAAAGGATTAAAAATCAAAGAAAGAAGAGAAAATGACATTATTATGAATAATGCTTAAGTATTGGATAGAGGTCTTTATGAGTAGTGTCAGTAGTCTATATAGATAAATTGATGGTCTATATAGACTACCAAGATATTTATATAGATAATAACGTGCCTATCCATACCGGTCTACCACTAGTAAAAAATTACAAAGAAAAAGAGAATAAGAGAAGAGGAAGAAGGCGAGAAAAGTGGCCTAGAATGTCTTGAGGTTAACCTATGGCCATTAAAGGAACCTTAATGCAAAGGAAGGTTAAGCTTGATCTTTTACCTTGAACTTCAAGTGTGGATAGGTATTCAATTTCTATAAATGGGTGCATGTTTAAGGTTTAAGGTTTTTAATTTGGCAATAATTCATTAGGGTAAAATTAGCCTCCTCTTCACCATTAATTAAGTGGGGTATTTATAGAGAAAAAAGATGCACCTATACTATGTAACAAAAATTACACCTTATTCTCTTCTCTCTCTCTCTCTCTCTCCTTAGATAAGATTATTAAATATTATATAATTTAGGATTTTAAAATTATATGTATAGCCAATATGTTCTTTATACAAATAATTACTTAACATTACAATTAATTAGGATATCTTAGTCACTATCCCAAATGCTTCTTGCTTGTATGTACAAACTATAGATTATTTATCCAAAAATTTTGATTGGTTGTACATACCTTTTATGGAATTTCAAGATTGGACTTTTGGGCTAAGGTGTTTGAAAGGAAGGTTTGGTTTAATGTTTGTCTAAGCTTTTTCCCTTTCTTAGGCATTA
This sequence comes from Omphalea diandra, assembly GCA_949677035.1. Taxonomy (NCBI): domain Eukaryota; kingdom Viridiplantae; phylum Streptophyta; class Magnoliopsida; order Malpighiales; family Euphorbiaceae; genus Omphalea; species Omphalea diandra. The sequence continues at coordinate 2,927 of CATIWR010013052.1, read as the reverse complement.
TTTTCTTTACTCTTTTGGGGATGAGTTCAACAAGATTCTCATCATTAGGCTTATATTCTAGTAATCCACAATCTAGTGTTTTGTCATGACCTAAAATCCTAGATCATGCCAATGTTAGGGAATGGGAAAAGTTAAGGCATTTAAAACCCATAATGAAAATCTTTGTTAAGATGTTGCCTAGTGTATGACTAGGAAATTTGAAATATGTGTTACGAGGGAGCTCAAATTCTTTCTTAGTCTATAAGTCAAGCAATGCAAGTATGGGTTTTTCATCAACCAATCCAAGTGCACAAGGAAGCTTTTTAAGAAGTTTGGGGCGGATGGTTGTAAAAGTAGCAAGACACCAATAAGCACATCAACAAAGCTTGATAAAGATGAATTGATAAGCTTATAAATGAGAAGAAATATTGAGGTATGATTGGCTCACTTCTTTATCTTATAGTCTCTAAACTATATATTATATATAATGTATACTTATGTGTTAGGTTTTAATCTTGCCCTAAGGATCTCATTTAAATGCCGTAAAAATAATTTTAAAATACTTACATGGAAAATTACATTTAGGATTATGTTATCCTAGAAATACTTTTTTTGACATAGTAGGTTTTTCAAATATAGATTATGTGGATAGTTTATTAGATAGAAAGAGCACTTTCATAATATATCAAATTGTAGTTGAATGTCTAGTTTCTTAGTCTAATAAGAAATAAGTTTTAGTTGCCTTATTTACCATTAAAGCAAAAAAATGTGGCAATTGGTTATTATTGCACCCAAGTACTTTAGATGAAATGATAAGTCAAGGACTACTCATGTCCCCATCAAATGTGACAAAATAATGCCATAAATCTTTATAAGAATCTCATCAAACACTCTAGAAGTAGATATATAAACATTAAGAATCATTTTTTCAGGGATCATATGCAAATTAGTGTTGTTGTGTTAGCAGTTATTGACACCAACAACCAATTAGCTAACATTTCATAAAACCCCTTAATGAAGAAAGGTTAAACTTCATTAAAATGGAACTTGGCATACTTGATGGGAGTTCTTTGCCTTAAGAAATTTCTTTCATATATTTTTCTTGCATAATTTATCACATTTCATTCTTTCCTATGATTAATGCTCAAATTATGATTACTATATGTTTGATGTGCTTGATGTCTTGCTTGTTTGTGCAATTTTGTCAGAAATGAATGATTAACTCTAATACATATGATTTTTTTTATATGTTCATATGTTTAAGTCACTTATTTAAACATTAATTTGATCATACACAAAAAGGCCAAATACAACAAAAATGTGTTTTTTTCATTAACTTTCAAATTGACCTAAAAATCTCTACCACTACAAGTCTTTTGCAATCATGATTTTTAATTTTCTACCCATTAGGGGGTTTTCAAAAATTATGGCCACGATAAAAGTTTCACACTTATGATCTTTAATGATTTTTTTTATCGTTAAAAAGAATTTCAAAAATCACAAGGTAAGGATTTTATAGCTCCTACTATTTGATTGATTTGATAAGATTTAGGGATTGTCTTTCTTTATGCTTAATCTTATATATTAAGGGCTAACTTGTGCTTGGTATTATAGGTTAAGAGGGCTAATTATTACATATGTTTTATGTTCATTAATTTGATTGTATATGTTCCCATTAACACTTGATAATGTACTCCTATCCTTTGGTAAATGCATGTATGTATGGCTAAGACCATTTTAAAATGGACTAAGTTATGAAGAAAAAACTTGTAAATGTGTACCAAAGATGCACAAAGGTTGGATCCTAAAGTCTGGACAATGTAGGGGGTGCCTAATATCTTCCCTATGCTATATCTAATTCTCAAATTTGATCTATAATAGAGTGAATACAACCTTCTAATTGACGTGTTAAGACTAGATTCCTCATATAGAATTTTATCTCAAACAAAGTTGGGCAATGACTCTAGTTAAGTATTTAGGATAGTACTAGAGTATCATCCCTTCATGGCCCCCTGTTGGCCAATTGATTTTAAAGGGGCTTCTACCCATCATGAGGCCCTCTTTAAGATCTTTTAATAATCCAAATGCATGCCTTTAATCATATTCGTACTAATATTAGACCCCATCCTCTTAATCCCTTAATGATTAATAGAAAGTTAGGTGTCACAAACAAGATTCTACTCATTCGAGAGCAATGAAGAAACCTGAAAGCTCTCATAGTGGGGACTCCACTAAGGACTAACGAAATTAATTTCATGACATAATCTCTAGTTCACTTTTATAATCTTTGACCATATTTATTGAATTGTCCTTTCGATTCATATAGATTTTTCATACACCACATGCACTAGGTCAACCTTTTAGTTAATTAATATGTTCTCCAAACTTGAGACTTAAACTCCATTTGAGCTTAGGAGAAGGTGGGAAGGTTCATGACTTACAAGTGAAGTGTCTTATACTACAATCACCCTTTGAACTAATAGGCGCATGTAGGAACTATATTGCCTTAGAATATGGTACTTCTTTCATTTGTATTCTTCTTAAAGGAGGGTGGAAATCCTTAAAGATCATAATCTAGCTTTGTAAGAAGAATTCCTCTAATGTAAATATGTATGCATCCCCCACTACTTAACATGTAATATCATTGCTCAAATGTAAATATTTGTGTATTATCCATATTCTCTTTTAATGTACACTTTCCTATATGTGTAAAGAGAATCTTTTTATTTAAATTCTCGGCCTTTTTTTATAGTGCACTTTTAGTGTAACATCCCTATCCCTATTCAGGCATGATCACATGAATATATTCATTGCACAAATGATATGAAATCTCACATGAACATATGCACAAGATAAATAATCATTTAGACATGTGAATTGTAAAAACACGACAATGACAATGACACCGTTGCATTTGGGATACTTGAACATATATGCAGTGTTTGCAT